>BOSO01001856.1:331-10403 GCA_018403395.1 Gorsachius goisagi
TTGGGAGCGATGGCGTTTGTCTGCCCAAGTCACCGTTACGCGGGATGGAGCCTGCCCCATCCCAGCAGGGGGGAGTGAGTGAGTGGCTGTGAGGGGCTCAGTTGCTGGCTGGGGTTAAACCACAACACTTCTATGAGGACCTGGATGAAACAAGCTCTCCAGCCAGTGACCAACTCCAGTTCTTTTGGACTGATGTGAGTTAACCTTCTCTAGGCTGGAGGAAACATGAAGCTCACTTGGGCAACAAACTTCTCGATGTTTGATGTTATGTAGGATGAAATCCTTGTTAGCGCTCAGGTGTTGGGCATTGGAAACACCATATTCTGTCCTCCCTAGTCTTCTGAGAAACCACAATGCCTTCTGCTTCTCTTCCACACTACTGAGCCAGCAGGGGTATGAGCATGAATCACGTTCACTACAACTGTAGGTTCAGGCTTGTCACTATTTTTCAAGCTAATCCAAGCACCTCCAACTGGGGCACACAGGGGTACCCCAACAACAGTTAGCATCCATCGTTGCTGGTTATTGCCTTGGCTGAAAGCAGCAGAAAGCACTTCTCACCTGTGATCAAGCTAGAGACGATGAGAGGAAGAACCAACATCTGGAGCATACGCATCAGCAGCTCCCCGGGGAAGGAGAAATACTTGATCTGGCGATAGGTCAGCTGGTAGGGCCGAAGGGAAAACGCCAGGATGATCCCTGTGGATTCGCAAGAGATGAGAATGGAAATGGGACAGTGTGATCCAGCAGCCTGTCCCTCAGCCCTGCAGTGTGGCTTTTCTCTTTCTGAACTCCTTTCAGTTCCTCCTCTCCCCAGAGGAGCAAATGTTCTTTCTTTTTCTAAATGGTTATGATCCATTTTTTACTGTATGCGCTGTCTCACTCTCTGACATATTCATATGCACAGGAGCCTCATGCTGAAGCACAGGTCTCCTTGTTGCTCTGTCTTCTACTCCTCTGGGGTCTGTTCCCAGGAAGCTCATGAACACAAAAATGCTGTGACCAGAGATACGATCTCTCAGCCCAACCTACATGTGACTGCACAGTTCAGAGACTTTGTCCACCCACCTCTTAAAACTGAGTTCAGCCAGTGAGTTGGAGACATATAGCCTGGATCAAAACTGAGGGACAATCCACTGTCTGCTGGGCAAATTTAGTTTGCGTGGTATCACAGCCCTTTGCATCAGTTCACTTTGGTTGGAAAAGACCTTTAAGATCGTCAAGTCCAACCTGTCAGGCTAAAGCTGTGGGATGAATCTGAAGAGCCCCTGTGCCTGTAGCTGCACTCATGGGAAGCCTCTGAACAAACCTGGATGATTTTTATGAGGATTGGTAGAGCTGGATCATCAAACCCTTTCTGTTGTAGATTGTTCCTAAGCTGCAGCCAGAAGGGATCAAGAAGGACCCCTTCACACATGGTTGCCCTCTGCAAGGTCTGTTGGCCTTGCACTCAAAGGTACTTCTGATTTGGACAGCATTTTGAGCTGTCAGCTCATCAGCTTCACCTCCCCAGCCAAAACGTTATGAAAAAATAAAATCTTTCTAGAATAAACAAATTTTCCTCCACATTTATAAATGCTGCCCAGTGTTGCCACCAGCTCCGTACCTAGTAAGACTGCAGCAATGGTGAAGAGGACAAAGGCATTTCTCCTGAAGAAGCTTTTAGCGCTGTCAGCAGTGATGCTGTGCATCCGCTTCTTGGCCCGTGCTGCCCGCTTCTGCACCGCCTGCCGGAAGCGCTGCACCCGGCTCTCGGCATTGAGCCGCTTGGCCGCATCCTCGTTGAGGAACAGGCTGTTGACGTGACTCTGCTCGCTCATGGTCAGCACGGCTGCTCAGTCGTCAAGGCACGGCTCTGCCTACGCTGGGCAGGGAGAAGCACAGGAGGGAAAGCATAAGCCACAGCACCCGACACCTTGCCTTCACTGGTTAGGTCATTTTAACCCTAATTCTAACCCTAACCCTAACTCTAACCCAGGTCATTTCCCTGGTGCCCTGAGCAGGTTTATTCAGAGTTGATTAATGAACTCCTCTGCCCCTCTGCAAGGAGCAGATCCTAGGGAAAGGCACCTAAAGGGCTGCCAGGGTCTTGTCACAACTGGTCCGGTGTCTCTGGAGAAGCTCTGGCCTCTGTAGCACCCAGCCTGCACTGAGGAGCAGCTTATGGTGCCCTGGGCAGCCAGGAAGGGCTCCACAGCCACCTAGGCTTGTTCTTAGGAGTTTTATCAGTTTGGACAGGAATGAATTTTTATCACCTGGCAATAAAATCAGTTCCTGTACACAAACTGTTCCAAACAAGACCAAGCAGCAAACAACATTTCTGACATACCTCCTAGATGGACAAGCCCCTACCAGAACAGCTTTCCCCATGACAGCGAGTGGCACTGGCTGTTTCTGTAGAAAGGAACATAATTCTTTGCCTTCTGTGGAGCCAGAGGACAGTACTTTCCTGACTTTTCTTTGAAGCACAACAGGGCTTTCAAGTAGTATCTCTTGTCAAACTCCACTGATGGGGTTAACCCACTGTCCTGTCTTCAGATATACTAAGATCAAGATCAAACCTGCTCCAAAGAGGTAAATAAAGGACCAGTAGTGCTCCATTACCTACTGGCTACAAGTCCTGGAGCAGCCTACTGTTCTTTAACTGTTTATTTTTTACTATTATTCCCATATTCCTCAGAACAAAAGTACAAGGGGTGCTACACAGGCATACCAGTCCACTCTAGAGTGCTAGAAGGCACCAGCAATCCAACAGTTCTCACCATTAGGAAGATTATTACCTGACTATGCAGGTGTCATTTCCCTACTGTCACTGTGCCTTGACAAATACAAGGTCTGAAGATGATCCTTGTTCCCAGGAGTTTGCAAAGAAAATACAAGACTAGAAACCAAAGAAGAACAAAGTCAGCTTAGCACATCAGCAGGTGCTGAAAGACCTTTCTTTGGTGTTGCAAGTCAAATAAGAGCTACTCCATTTACAACCCTGAATTTAAGTCAAAGAAATCATCGCAACTGGGCTTTCATTCTCTATAAAACACACATCTAGTGCCTGCCATTTGGACCCAGACAAATGCCTATCATGAATCAAAGACATTGCCTTAAAGAGGAATTGGTTCACGGTACAACATTGCAAGGTCATTTCCATTCTGATAGAAGATTTGTTTGCACAGATGCCAGTGCCTCCAAGAGGCTCAGAGTGGTGGAGAGCCACCTGAGGTGGCCTAGCCAGATCACCCTGAGCCCTCCCAAGGGTAAGATGTGTGAAGGCCACTGGCAAAGATTCTGGGCTTTTGCTGCAGGAACCTTGCAGTCCTGCTGTGGTCACCCAAGCTTTTGGATTAGCAAGCAGCATTCTGTGGATTTTGGTCCGCTGACTCCAGCTTGATCACACATTCACTCTCTTATTACACCACCCTGCTTTTATCCATTGATGGAGCCAATGTACATCAGGCTGGGTGAAAACTTTGCCTGCCTTCCTCCCTTTCACTGCTAGTTCTCCTACTTTTCACAGCTATGCATGAGAGAAAGAAACTGCAAAGTGCATGTTCCTTCAGTTCATTGAGCTAAGAAACTATGGATTCAATCTCCTGTGCCCTGGAATAGACTTGTATTATTTATTTAGTAGCCTCCCAGATAAAACAAAATTATTTGCTGTCAGGTTCCAATGAGCCAGGACTTTCACATGTCTTGTATCCTCCTGTCTTGCCAGTTACTGGCATCACTGGCCATATGAGGAAGAGGAGACCTCTCAGATCTCACCCTTTGCCATCATGGACTCACTGAATAATCTCTTTTGTGATCCATCTTATCTTCTTTTGTCTGCAGGATTTATCATAGAACCATAGAATCATTTGGTTGGAAAAACCTTTAAGATCATCAAGTCCAACCGTACCTGCACACTACTAAAGTAGTGGAAGAAATCTGTCCCAGAGCTCACTGCCCTTATGGTGAGAAAAGTAATTGTCTGCCCTGTCAGTGGCTGGAGGGATAGAACAGAATAGAATAGACTCTTTCAGTTGAAAAGGATCTACAATGATCATCTTGTCCAACTGCCTGACCACTTCAGGGCTGACCAAGTTAAAGCATGTTGTTAAGGGCATTGTCCAAATGCCTCTCGAACACTGACAGGCATGGGGTATCAACCACCCTCTCAGTAAAGAAATGCTTCCTTACGTCAAGTCTGAACCTTCCCTGGCACAGCTTTGAACATTCCCATGTCCCTGGATCCTAGGGAGGATGGATCAGCACCTCCCTCTCCATGTCCCCTCCCCAGGAAGCTGCAGAGCACCCAGGTCACCCCTCAGCCTCCTTCTCCACAAAAGAGACAAATCCAGAGCCCTCAGCCCCTCCCCAGAGGACGCGTTCCAGCCCCGTAACCAGCTTGGGTGCCCTCCTCTGGACACATTCAAGGACCTTCACATCCTTCTCAAATGGTGGGGCCCAGCACCACACACAGTGCTCTAGGTGGGGCCACACCAACGCTGAATCCAGTGGGACAATCCCCCCTCTTGACCAGCTGATCGTGCTGTGTTTGATGCACCCCAGGACAGGGTTTGCCCTCTTGGCTGCCAGAGCACACTGTGGGCTCCTGTTGAGCCTGCTGCCCACCAGCACCCCCAATTCAGACTCACCTCTCCTCCAAACCTTGCCTTTCTGAGAGTTGGACCATACCACAGCAACGGCACTAATTCCCGTACAGGGAAGGTGGGAGCAGAACTCACGCGTATAAAGGGACTCACCTGCTCTTTTCTCCAGATGTCTCCCCATCCACATGCACTGGAAAATGTATTTTTGTGCAAACAAAATTAAATTTCTAGTTTGATATGAGAAAGTTCAGGATTAGTCATTTGATCCCATGTTCCACCATATGCTCGGCAGCCTTCTCAGAGCAAAACTTAACGCTCAGAAGGAACTCGCCAGCAGAACTTGCTCCTGTGATGTCCCCACCCTCTTGCTGACTTGCTCCCTTTCTCCATCTGCATATTTTGCAATACAGTGGCCCCCTCCACAGTACATTCCCTCTCCATTGCTGGCCTGAAATTGTGTAAATATTCTCTATTGCATCAGCTGGAAATTCTCAGACTGCTGCAGTGAGTCATCAAAATACTCTTGCAGATTAACGGTGTCAATGGCTTGGATTTTCCTTCTTGTGAGGAAGAAGGTGGCTTTGCTGTCTTGGTGAAGGTTCTCCTATTCGTAGCTGCTTCTTTAGGCTCTGCTCTGCCAGAAGTACCAAGACATTTGAGGGAGTGTTTTTGGAGGTAACTTCAAGGCTGGAACCAGGAAGCACAGGATATTTTGCAAGAAAGTTCAGTGTTGCAAAACTAATGCCTAGTTCCTGGCAATGAGGTTTCACATAAACAGTGGAATTGTGGCTATTTTAGGGACATCAGTCAGAAGATGGTGAAAGTAAAAAATGGGGAAGGAAGACTTTTGCACTATATTTTTTTGTCCTGCTCTTTGCAGATTTTTATGTGGTTATCTTGCCATCTACCAGGGAGAAGATTTCAGCATGGGGGGAGGAGGGCAATAGTGCTTAAGTATGTCTGAAGAGCTAGGAAACAGGAAATCTCTGAATCAACTGAGATGCATCTGTTCCAACTTGTACCGTACATTGAAGAACACTCCTCCTCTCTATGCCTTGTCCCTGCTAAAGCAGCCAATGTCAGAAAAGCTGAAACCATCCAGGGTGCAGCACCTTCCCATGAGCATGTTTTAAAGACAGAGGGTAATAAATTCTGGCTGAAAGGAAAGAGGTGCTCACCGTCTGTCCTGGTTTCTGCTGAGATAGAGTTAATTTTATTCCTCGTAGCTGGCATAGAGCTGTGTTTTGGATTTAGTATGAGAAGAATGTTGATAACACACGGATGCTTTAATTGTTGCTCAGTAGTGCCTAGACTAGTCAAGGACTTTTCAGCTTCCCCTGCTGTGCCAGGGCACAAGAAGCTGGGAGGGATGCACAGCCAGGACAACTGACCCCAACTGGCCCAAGGGGTATTCCAGACCATATGGCGTCATGCCCAGTATAGAAACTGGGGGGACTTGGCCAGGGGGCAGTGATAACTGCTTGGGGACAGGCTGGGCATCGGTTGGTGGGTGGTGAGCAATTGCACTGTGCATCACTTGCTTTGTATATTCTATTATTATTATTGTTATTATTTTACTTTCTTTTATTTCAGTTCTTAAACTGTTATTA
Source organism: Gorsachius goisagi (assembly GCA_018403395.1). Taxonomy (NCBI): domain Eukaryota; kingdom Metazoa; phylum Chordata; class Aves; order Pelecaniformes; family Ardeidae; genus Gorsachius; species Gorsachius goisagi. Next base: position 6,528 of record BOSO01001856.1, read on the forward strand.
TCTCAGCCCACGAGTTTTCTCACTTTTACTCCTCCAATTCTCTCCCCCATCCCACTGGAGGCAGGGGGGGAGTGAGCAAGTGGCTGTGTGGTGCTTAGTTGCTGGCTGGGGTTAAACCATGGCAGTCCTTTTTGGCACCCAACACGGGGCAAGAAGTGTTTGAGATAATAACAGATTAACCAGAGCATATTAAGGAATTTATATTTGTTAACAGTTGCCAGTCACGGTATTGATTCATCTGTTCTTGATATTAGTTTATCTGATCTGCACCATGCTCTATTTTTTGGTGTACATGTTAAAGATTGGCATTTGGTTTTGCAGTTTGCTGTGCTCTGCAGTGATTAGTGATGTTTCCGTGGGAGATTTCTTATTAAAACACTGCCCATGAGCTTAATCTGGTATTTGGGCTTTGTACCGAAGCCATTACTGTACTTCAGGTACCACCTCATGGAGATAAGTAGCAATTATACTTCTTTCTCTGTGAGGTTTTTTCTGGAGAAAATACAGAATGGCGCCTTTCCCACCTTTTCTATTGATGTTTCCTCCTTCATTACAACAATTTTTCAGTATCTTGAACATCCTTGGGTAGTTAAGATACTTCTTTTGGTATTTCTTGGGAATATTGTTTTAGGTTTGTCTGAGGGCTAAATAAACAGTTTAAGAATATCATCCAGATATCTGCCCCAAGGCTGGATAGTTATGAGTGGCAGGGTATGGGCATGTACCTAGGACAGTGGGCACCTCCAGTGTTTTGGAACTTCACCCCTGAATAAGTGCGGAATCCTGAAAAACTAGTAAAGTATTTGGAAATGTTGTTACCCAGCAACTCTAGAGACACACAATTACTGCAACGTGCTGGGGCCTGGCCCATGCCTACTGAACTCTGTTCAACACTATTCAGAACCCTCAAGGGGAAGAGAAGGTCTCTGAATCTGATGACAAAATGACAGGCGCTGCAGCTACTCCAACCCCTGCAACAGGCACTGTGGCTGCTACAACCCTGGCCACAGGCACTGCAGCTGAACCAGAGAACCATGCCGGTATCAGTTGCCCCTATGCACAAGAATAAATACACAAGAAAATCAGCTCATTTAGTAAGGGATGAAGATGAACCAAGGCCATCAGGAGAACAGAAGGAGGAAGAGGCAGAACCCATAAATGAGATGGTAACCACCCAATCCCTATCCTGAGTGAGCTGTGAGATATGTGAAAAGATTTCAGTTGTCGTCCAGGCGAGCACATTGTCACCCGGCTGCTCTGATGCTGGGATAATGCGGCCAAGTAGCCTGGAATTGGAGGGTAAGGAAGCCAAGCAGCTGGGACCCCTTTCTAGGGAAGGGGAAATTGACAAAGCAATTGGAAAAGGGTCACAAGCCCTCAGCCTCTGGAGGTGACTCCAGTCAGGTGTGAAGGAAAGGAAGATGTTCTACATCACCCAGGCATGTGGACCACCACAGAGAGAGGTATCCAGTACCTGAGGGAATTAGCCATGCTGGAGGTGATTTATGATGACCTGGACAATGAGCAGTTGTCCAAAGATCCAGATGAACTTCCATATGGTGGAAGTTGGTATGGAGCATATCATCATTGTATGCCAACTCATTGGCGGTACTGACCTGGAAAGGGACCAACAGCGGATGAATTTGCTGGCCAATTCCAACAATATGAAGAAAATCTCTCTTCCTCTCTCATCTCAGCTGTGGAGAAACTGTCCTGGAAGGTCCAGCAACTCAGAGAGGATAGGTCCTACTTCCCAGTTGTACAGATCAGTATCAGCCATTAGGAGCAGACATCCCTCTGCTCAAGAGAGAGGATATAGAGGGTACACAATACAGGCCACCCTGTGGCTTTACCTATGTGACCACGGAGAGGACATGAGGAAATGGGATGGAAAATCTACCTTGACCCTAGAGGCATGGGTACATGAGTTGCAAGGAAAAACAATCAGCAGTTCAACAATCCCAAAAGGCTTCTGTATGGAGTCCTTTATGACAAGTTGCAGAAACTGCTGAAGGAGAAGGTGAATCGAGTCAGTTTGCAGAGGTGAAAGCCAGCCAGCCAGCTTTAGATATCACTGAATGAGAAACATGGCCAGTGCTCCATCTCTGTACGGACTCCTGGATGGCGGCAAATGCCCCGTGGGGGTGGCTGCAGCAATGGAAACAGCAACTGGCAGCGCAGAGGCAAACCATCTGGGCCACTGCATTGTGGCAAGATATTGCTGCCCGGGTAGAGAATTTGGTTGTAAAAGTGCATCATGTACCCAAGAGTCAGGCCACTGAAGAACATCAAAACAACCAGCAGGTGGATCAGGTTTCTCAGATTGAAGTGGCTCAGGTAGATCTGGACAGGTAACATAAGGGTGAATTATTTCTAGCTCAGTGGGCCCATGACACCTCAGGCCATCAAGGAAGAGATGCAACATACAGATGGGCTCGTGACTGAGGGGTGGACTTGACCATGGACACTATTGCACATCCATGAATGTGAAACATGTGCTGCGATCAAGCAAGACAAGTGGTTAAAGCCTCTCTGGTAAGGAGGACGATGGCTGAAACATAAATATGGGGAGGCCTGGCAGATTGATTACATCACACTCCCACAAACCTGCCAAGGCAAGCACCATGTGCTCACCATGGTGGAAACAACCACCCGATGGCTGGAAACATATCCCATGCCCCATGCCACCACTCAGAACGCTATCCTGGGCCTTGAAAAGCAAGGTCTATGGCGACATGGCACCCCAGAAAGAACTGAGTCAGACAATGGGACTCGTTTCCAAAACAGCCTTATAGTCACCTGGGCCAAAGAGCATGGCACTGAGTGGGTACATCATCATCCCCTGTCATACACCAGCCTCCAGGAAAATCGAACGATACAATGGACTGTTAAAGACTACACAGAGAGCAATGGGTGGTGGGATGTTCAAATGTTGGAATACACATTTAGCAAAAACCATCTGGTAGTCAGCTCTAAGGGATCTGCCAATTGAGTTGGCCCTGCCCAGTCAAAACTCTTACGTAGCATAGGAGGGGAAAAAGTCCCTGTAATGCATGTAAAAAATATGCTGGGGTAGGCCTCGGGCAAAGGCAAAGCCATTCTTGGGATTGCTTTTGCTCAAGGTCCTGGGTGTGCATTTGGTGGGTGATGCAGGAGGATGGGGAAGTCCGATGGGTATCTCAAGGGTATTTGATTTTGGGTGAGAATAGCCAATGGATTAAATTGTATGATGTTAATTGCTATAGAATCCTTCTATGGGTGGCTATATGCCATACCAATGCTATTACAGTATGAACCACCTGGATTGATTAAGAACGAACTTTGATGAAACCGAGCAAAGTGCAGCGGCGATAGAACTGGATGAGTGCGGCGATAATGGAACCAGAACTGGCTTCGGCATGCAACAATCCAACACCGCACACCATCCCTGCTGCCCTGAAGGACTGTGGTGACAGATGGAGCCCAAAGTCATGGTCTAAATGAACCCAACAGATACTTTAGACGAGTAGCTCACAGACTAAGGGGATGATATCTGTGTGTGTATATCAAAAGACAGGGAAAGTGGTGTTGATTAATTGGAATGTGCTGGAAAGGGTACAACCTGGGCACGACAGACAGTATGGCATAAGGGGTGGATACTGTCCTGGTTTCAGCTGGGATAGAGTTAATTTTCTTCCTAGCAGCTGGCACAGCGCTGTGGTTTGGATTTAGTACAAGAACGTTAATATCACACGGGTGCTTTAGGTGTTGCTCAGCAGGGCTTACCCCAGTCACAGACTTTTCAGCTCTGCCAGGGGCACGAGAAGCTGGGAGGGGGCATGGCCGGGACAGCTGACCCCAACCGGCCAAAGGGCTATTCCAGACCATATGACGTCA
>BOSO01001856.1:10476-52048 GCA_018403395.1 Gorsachius goisagi
ATAATAATAATAATAATAATAATAATAATAATATAAAATATTCAATTACTAAATTGTTCTTATCTCAACCCATGAGTTTTCTTACTTTTGCCGGGTGTAGGTGGCGAGGGTGACCAAGGGCTGGGTGGTGCTTGGTTGCCAGCTGGGGTTAAACCCCGACACCTACAAATACAGAGCATGCTCTGTCTCTGAGGGGACTAGTGGCATCCTCAGGCCTGCCCTGCTGGACTTGCTCGGGCACCAGGTGGCTACATCCTTGCTGGCCAGACACTGCCCTGCCACCCATCCGCCCGTGCTGGAGCCACCAGCCCACGCTGCTCCCTGGCAAGGCTTTTGTGGAGGCCAGGTATTTGGAGCTGGCCCCTGAGGGTGTAGGGCTGACATTTCAGACTTCGTCTTGAGATAAAGTGAAAGTGCCCAGGCAGGAATTACGCTTGTGAGGAATAGTGCTCATAACCATTAAACACTCAAAATTTCTTTTTAGTACTCAGAAATCCACGTGCACATCTGATATGCCGCAACAGCATAGAAAAATGAAATTGTTGGGGCAAATTTTAAGTTGTTTGCTGAAGGAATTTTGCATTTAACTCAGATTCTAAGAAAGCAACCCTGAAAGCCTTCAATTTCTTCTTACTTTGTTTTTTTGCACAGGCTAAGCTTCAGAAAAAATCCAACTGATGTTTGACTTTTGTAAAGCTGCCATCACCAAAATGTTCCTGCACTCAGCTATTCAAACAGCAGCATCAAGAAGCAGACTGTAAGAATTTCTTAAGTTTTCTTTTCTCATGTGGAGAAAGATTTTGCACTCTGTAGCATGGCAGTTTGCATCTGTGGGATGGATCCCCGAGCGCTGCACGTGTGAGACTGCCAGCGGGGATAAGGGGACCCTTTCTGCAGGAATGCACGGGGCAGGCAGACGCAGGCTCTGGGTCTGCCTGTTCCATGGTGTGCAGGGTAGCTCCACGGAGCCCTGCGGGAATGGGGTCTGAAACTGGGGAGTGTTTGGTGCAGTGAAGTGCCCAACACTGTGTGTCTGTAGGGCTGTGTCGGGGGGGGCAGGATTTCGGGGGGAGCTGGATGCAATGGGCTGCATCTGCGTACGCAGAGCTACCCAGCTAAGAGAGGGCCCAGTTCCATGTGGAAAACAGCTCCCAAGAGGTCAGGGCAGCTGTGCCGGCCAGAGAAGGTCAGTTCTGTGTAGCAATGATGCACTGAGTTTCTGCCAGGGAGAACAGACAGAGTTTGTGCTGCCCACAGAGAACCCATTTCACCGTTATGTTTGTAACCCGTGGGGGGAGCACACTGTCCAAACAGCGCTTCGCATCCCAGCTGAAACCAGGACACGAGCCTTCACGACAGGAACAGAAACTACATTTAAGCCTATGCTAAATAAATCTACTCCATGCCTGTGCGTGGCTGTGCCCTCATTCCAGTCACATGCAACAGCCTCCAGGGTCACGGGGCTGCGGGCTTTCTGAGTATCAGGGGAAGCTGCAGAAGATCTTTGCTCTAATTTTGTCCAGGCAGCCGTCAGGGTTAGTCTGTGCTGGGTAAGGAGGAAATGCATTTGACTACTTTACATGGTCCAGATGAAACCAAAAGCTTGCAAACCACTAACAATAGAGCAGCCTTTGCTTAGGGCCACCATCCAGTACGTCACCCCTGGGACCCCAGAGCTCTCTGGAGGTCCCAGGTAGGACCAGCACCACGGTCCAGAAACTGCTGTGTTGAGGGAGGTGATCCTTCTCCTTTGCTCAGCACTGGTGAGGCCACGCCTGGCGTGCTGCGTCCTGGGCTCATCAGTACAGGAGAGACATGGACACACTGCAGAGTCCAAGGAAGGGCCATGAAGGTGATGAAGGGACTGGAGCATCTCCCGTGAGGAAAGACTGAGCTGGGACTGTTCAGCCTGGAGGAGAGAAGGCTCGGGGGGATCTTACCAATGTATATAAATACCTGAAGGGAGGGTATACAGAAGATGGAGCCAGACCCTTCTCAGTGCTGCCCAGTGACCAGATGAGAGGTGGTGGACACAAACTGTGGTACCAGAAAATTCTTCTTAAGCATAAGGAGAGGTTTTTTAACTGTAAGGCAGACTGAACGCTGGAGCAGCTTGCCCAGAGAGGTTGTGGGGTCTCCATCCTTGCAGATATTCAAAGCTGCCTGGACATGGTCCCGAGCAACCAGCTGTGGCTGACTCTGCTTTGAGCAGGGGTGTTGGACTAGCTGACTTCCAGAGGCCTCTGCCAAGCTCAGCCACGCTGTGGTCCCTCTACCTTCTGCTGATGTGCTGCGAGACAAGGCTTTACAGGACTTTTCAGTGACACACCCCACCCCTGGCAGTGACCTGGAGCTGATTTACATGTATAATTAGCACAGGGCCATGGTCTGGTTCCCCGCTCTTCTCTCACCCTCTAACACTTGCAGAGCACTCTTGCACCACACTGAAAGATAAACAAGAAGATGCTACTTCATGGAAGTGGCCATGTGCCGATTGGGGCTATTGGACAGAGCATGAGGTCCCCAGGGGTGTCTGAGCAGAGGGGGAGCGATTGGGCAAGTGGATCCTCTGTGAGATAGTCCTCTGGGACCAGGGGGGCCCTGGCCACAGGCAGGATACGGCATTATAGGGCACTCTTGCCACGGTGTGTGGGGTTGGAATAAGGGAACCCAAGTTCAGGTGAAGACTATCTGCCTTCTTGCCCTGCACTTGGTTCTCTCAGGCAGAGCATCAGCAGTCAGCCCATGCCCTGCTCCCGCTGCCAACGTATAGCACACCAGCACGGCTTTCTGATCGTTAATGTGTCCAAGAGGTGTCAGCCGAATATCACACAACCAACCCCAAGGAAGGCAAAAAACTGTGTGGGCAACACAGTGAAGGAGAGCTCCAGTCTCCAGAGGATTCCAGCTCTCATCTGGGACAAACCCAGTTGTCACTACTCAGAACAAATGGACGGGAGACAATGACTGAAATGCTGGTGCTTTCCATTGTAGTCCCACTATTGCTAATGTCTGAGCAGAAGAACACACAAGGGGTTAATCTAATTAGTTAGTTTTACTCCTGGGATGGGCAGAAGTCAGCCAAATTAGAAATGCCCACCGCAAAGCCGCTCGCTCCCAGGTTTGCCAGCCTCCAGGGACTGGGGGCCAAATGGCACTACAGTCCCAGAGCAGCGGTGGTTAGCACAGCGTGTACAGTCGCACCACCGCCATGGGCACGGAGCATTGCACTGGGGTAAGCCTTGCTGCTAAAGGGATGACACTGGAAAAGCAATTCAGGCAGGCATCCCCCCCTCGGCGGCGGCTACCCTAGGCTCCCTCTTCCCTCTGCTAATGCAATTCTCTCTTTTTTTTTTTTTTTTTTGGTTGCTGAAAGCCAGCCAAATACTGTGAAATAATCAGCACTTTCGAGCCCACTGTTTCTCTTGTCTCCTAGGAAACCCTGCTATTATGTTCGACATCAAAACCAGCAGGATTTTCAAGGAGGGAAGTCTCCACAGGTAGCAGCAGGGAAGCACCCTAAGGGGAAGAAGAGGGAGGAATCTCTGCAGGGGGAGAGGGGTTGGGAAGAGCTTTGCACAAGCCAGACGCCTATGGAGGGGCAAGGCAAGGGGCCACTGAGCATAAGTCTTTCCAGGGTGGACATCTTCTGGTGCTGGGGTACCTAGGGAGTGGGCAGAAGTTGAATAGCCCATCCTTGCATGGAGGGAGGGAAGGCTCCGTGCTCGCGAGGAAGGGATGTGCCAGGCTGTTAAAGGGAAGGCAGGCAGGGCCATGCTTCGCCCTCAAGGCTCTGCTCAGTGGCCTGACAGTTGCAGTTAGCAGCTATCAAGTCCTACTTGCTTTTTGGGCAGATCATTGGCATGCCAGAATAGGAAGCTACAGCCCCTCCACCACCATCTGAGTAGAACAGGCGCTTTGCAGGGACCGTCTTTGCAAGGATGGCAAAGGAGGAGTGGATGTCCCCACTTCTGCCTCACCGTCCCCCACCCATAGCTCAGTTCCTGTGGTCAGGAGCCACTGAGCTGTCAGCTGGGTTTTTTTCAGTCCTGAGGACCAGGATAGCGAGGGCACTCAGACCCCCTGGCTGGAGGCACGCTCACCCCTCGTGCTGTTGGATCCTTTGCAGCCTGGCCCATTGCTCGCCCGTGGGAAGGGCAGTACAAGCTGAAAGCAATGCAACCAATGTGCCTACGCTGAAAATTTCCATTCACAAGCCCAACTGGGGGGAACTCAACCATCTTTGTGTTGCTATAGCAGCCCCTGACAAGGCTTTCTGCTCGGCGAAGTGCTAGGGCATCTCCATTTTGCACTCGCTACCTGGCAGTCAGCTCCCTCCCAGCCAACTCCTACCATGATGATGGACCCAGGAGGAGAACAGCTCTGCTCAGGGTCCAGCCGCTGACCCGTCTCTGCGAGAGAGCGCCCGCTAAGGGGAGGGGAACCTGCAGCAGGGAGGAATTTCAGCCCAGCTAAGCTCTATAGTGACAAAGTGATCCGCTGGCTTGGGGCCTAAGTCCGATACTGGGAGGACAAGTGCCGTTCTCCCCGTTGCTCTCTACTCATGCTAAGGCCCCATGATAAGGTTGTCTCTCTCTCTTGCTGCCCACCAGGCGTTTTACCCCAGCCCAGAACATACAGTCCCACTATTGAAGCGCTCCCCTCTGGGCAGTCCCCTGTCCTGAAGCAGGGTGAGAGCTGTCCCCACGGCTCTCTCATGCATACGCCCAAGGTAATCTCCTGCCATCCTCCCGTTCTGCTTCAGCCCCTGGACCTGGCACCGCTCTCATTCATGCATTCAGATTTGCTGACAAAACCACTCACCTGGAACCAGCACCGGTCGTCAAGCAGGAAGGGCAGTGGGGTCTTTTTCGTCTTGGGGGATTATTCTGAGTTGTTTCGTTCTTTAATTCTTTAAGCTCAAAGGCAGGTTGCAGGGTTTTCTCCTTAGAAAGGTGCAGCGTTAGCAGAGAGCTCTGAGCAGTACCTCCTGAGAGAGGAAAGGAAGACTGTAATATGCTCAGGATACATGGCAGCAGGGGGTGGGGGAGTGGCATGTAGGAGGAGACTGAAAAAATCTTTGATGATTGCAGGAGACCAGAGGACAGAAAGCACCTGTCACCACGCTGTTGCATATAGCCCATACTGGATTTAATGCCACCAGTGGTTTTGCACTTTCTTCTGCCCCCTCACACAGGCTGCAAAGAGAGTTAGCAGTGACAGAGAGGGGGGCAAGCTCTTAAATGAGAACCAGATCTCATCCCCATTCCACCCCTGCCCCTCAGCCTGTTCCTTCCACCCAGGGTGGCTGCATGCAGAAATCCACCCACCAGCAGCAGCCGGATAACCTGAACGGGCAGGTCCTTCACCGGTCCAGCCTGCGTAAAGCAGGACCGCGGAGATCCAGACACGCTCCTGTGGTTTGTCCGGATCAGCCTGAGGGGATGGACATGTCTGTGCCTCAGCCAAATCGCTGTGATTTCCCGTTGGTGTATGAGACAAGTCACAAGGAGGAATCAATTCACTGAGTGTGCAAGGGAAGTAATAGATTATCAACCCAGCCTGCCAGGCAGCCAGACTCTGCTGTCAAGGAAGCGGGCAAAACGTCCACTGTCTTTTACTCATTGATCTCTAAAATATTGATTCCTGCTGCAGTTTCTTTGATTGAAGTCCTGCACTTCAAAATTTCCATTAAAGCACTATGCCAAAAGCACAGGTCAGGTTGCGCATGTGAGCACCGCACAGCCAGTGCTGGCCTCTGAATGGGACAGAGTGAACAATGATGTCCAAAACCCAAGCTCCAGCACCCGGGTTACAACAGCACCTGTTTCTATTCCTACCAGATTCGTGATGCCCAGGGACATATCGGTTGTTTCCTGGCAGCAGCCTTCTCCTTAATTCAGGCGGCATCAGTGCAGGGTGCTGCATGCTTTGCTGCGCGCTCCAGCTTCAGCCTACCAACAGCGATGTGTCGTGTCTGCAGCTCGAACTTACCCTAGAGTTTGAACTCAGCCAGCAAGAGGTAAGTCAAAGCCAAAGTGTCAGGCTCATCTGCCGGAGAGTCCTGGAACTGAAATCCCCCCAAGCCCTGTGTCCCCATCAGACTCGGTGGGAAGAGGAGAGCTAGACCTCTGCAGCCCAGGGTACAAAGAGCGGCTCCCAATGCCAGCTGGCTTTTTGCAGACATAAATTGTAGAATCATAGAATAATTTAGATTGGAAAAGACCTTTAAGATCAAGTCCAATCATATATCAGGACGGGGATTAAATGGGACTTCTCTGGATGGGCCATTCGGAGCCTGGGGTCTCGACTATGTCTGTACTCTCCCTTGTTTTATCTTGCTCCATCTGCCAAATCAGCACAGACACATGCCACTGCTGCATCAGGGGACAAGGACACGCTGTCTGCGCCCGACAAATTGCTTGGTCTTCATGCGACTCGGTTGCTCACATATTGGCATGGGCTATGAGAGAAGATGATTTGATTTCAGAATGAGTGTCTCTGGTTATAGGGAACAGACTCCTGCACCACACCCCCAAAACACCCCTGCAGAAATGTGGTGGAGAGCCAGTCCAGCCGCAAAGGGAAAAGGAGGTGGATGGTGGCAGAGCAGCCTGGCACACAGCTGATCAATTGCCTCAGCTCCTCCTACTGGGTCCACAACATTGGCTGCTGGTGGGGCAGTCCCAGAGAAAGGACACCTCTTGTTCCCTGTGCCCCTGCTTTGCCCAGTAGCTTAGTCAGCAGCTTTTCTTACAGAAGAGTACCCAACTTTGCCAGTGCCTGGGTGCTGGAGGCTGGGGTGACCTGCAGCAAAGAGCATTCCTCGCCTGGACAAGTGCATTTCTGACGCTACCCAGAGAGGGGCAGAGCTGCCAAACACTTGGCCATCACTAATCTGCTGCGCATTTCTCCCTGAACCTACCTCGGGGGAGAAGGGTTGGCTAACAGTGAATAATTGCCCTTTTCCATTTCCTATGCCTGTAGTTCAGCTTGGCTCCTAGAACCTGTACTCATTCCTACACAGTTTTTTAATCCCCATGTTAATACCCCTAGGCCTTTTTTGCCCATAAACTCAACGGTGACGAACACCTTAAACCTCACCAACTTTTGCCATGTTTCATTTTGACTTGCACCTGTGGCAGCTTCCAGACACCTTCGAGTTATTAAACAGGACACGGAGCAGCAGGCTGGAGCTATGGAGGAGGTGAAGAGCTCTGCTCCCTCAGGACTGAGGTGCCTGATGCCCAGGCAGAGTCTTTCCAGGGTGGAACAATCCTTGGGAAACTAACCCCACAGTGAGCCAACCCCCCCCAAGTCTCTCCCCTTTCCACGAGTGCCAGGCACGCTTCATCATCCACATCGCACAGAGGCCACGTCATGCTGCAAGTTATCAGCAACGGGTAAAAGGGAAACTCATGATGTCACCCTTAGGCAATGAGAAAAGGCGCGATGACTGCGCCTCGTGTCACTTAGTCACCTTATAAAGGGTTTTCTGATGCTATCATTGCACGGCCACTTGAAGATAAAGGAAGGGCTTGTTGGGAAGCAGCCTGGAATAGCTTTCCCAAATCAGCTCCCTGGGGATTTTCTCCGCAAAGCGCCTTTCAAAATTATTTAGGCTAATCTCACAAGTAGACTAAAAATGTTGCATAGGGACAGGACAGTTTGTTTTGCACCCACTCCCTTTTTAAACATGCCCATGGTCTTTATCTCTACTCACCTTGGAAAGACCTCAGTCCTAAATGAGTGAAGGTCGGGGCAAAGGACTCTCGAGACAGATTTTTGCAGAGGGTTTGTGTGTCCAAAAGAGAGGTTTGCAGGTCCAGTAGGACAAACTACTTCTTTATCATCTCTTTGTTTTTTAAATAAGATCTTAATTATCTTTTTGATCTTTAAAAAGCAAAACACCTCAAGATGGGCTAAGTGTTGATTCATAGTGTGATGATATGGAAAAACCCCACACAGTGAATCTCTGCTAGCAAGCAGTTATGGCAAATTCGGTTTGCTGTACACAACCTGGATGAGGCACCGAGGCTGCAGGGCTGGGTTAGAAGAACCCAAGCAGATGGCTGTGCCCACCATCCCGCGGCTTCACTTCTCTTCCAATGAGCACTTATTGCCGTAGCCTTTTGAAAGGGCTCAATTTGCCTGAACTGGTGAAAAAAAAAAACCACATTAAGGAGCATGCTGTAATAAATTGCAAGTGCGAGCGTGTGCAGCCCCATCACCTGGGCACGTGGATGACCAGGAGGATGAATGGGAACCATCCCTGCCTAGGCGTGGCGTAGGAACATGGATGTTTTCTGTGTAGAAAGCCACAGAGATATTCCCAGTTGCTAATTGTTGTGGGGAAAGATGTGGCTTTCTTGTATGTTAAGCAATCCTCAACCCTTCCTTCCCTGGATTTTGCAATTCTGTGGTCTTGCTCTCCTTGTTACAGTAACCTTAATTTGGGGGTTGGGATTAATTTTTTATCCTGCACTGCTCACTTGGCCCAGGGAGCAGAGCCCAATTATGCAGCTGTGACCTTCATTCCAAGTTAGCAGAGTTTCTGCAAATGAATCTCCTTTGTGTTTCACAGAGCTACTCAAATAATGGAATTTCCTTCCTATGGGAAATGCCAATATTTCAACATTTATTTTTGCCCTATTTTGGAACAAAGAGTCAAAATTTCAACTCTTGCAACACACAAAGTTCAGGAAAATTCAGAAGTGTGAAGAAATGTTTTGGCTTGGATCAGGCTCCTGTAAATCTGCTCCCACCTGAGCTGCAATATTTCTTCATGCAAGTGCCTCTCATAATTTTTTTACTTTGTTGGATAGACCGCAACTCTCACGATACTCTGCAGCATGCCCCCAGCACCGAGCTGCTATGGTGCATTGCCCCTGGGGCAGCCTGGAGGGTCAGCACAGGCCAAGGGCAACAGGGCCAGGAGGGCTAAAAGAGAAAGATGGGATGCAACGATGACAGCACCTGCCAGCACATTTTGGTTGGAATTTCTGATGAGACAACGGAACAAAGAAAGTGATAGTTAAAAAATGGGGTATCTGATGACAGAATCACAGAATCACAGAATGGCAAGGGTTGGTAGGGACCTCCAGAGATCACCCAGTCCAACCCTTCTGCTAAAGCAGGCTCACCCAGAGCATGTTACACAGAACATCGTCCAGGCGGGAGTTGAATATCTCCAGAGAAGGAGACTCCACAGCCCCCCTAGGCAGCCTGGGCTAGGGCTCGGGCACCCTCAAAGTCAACAAGTTCTTCCTCACATTCAGCTGGAACCTCTTCTGCTTCAGTTCGTGCCCATTGCCCCTTGTCCTGGCGCTGGGCACTACTGGGAAGAATCTGGCTCCATCCTCATGACATCCACCCTTAAGATATTTGTATGTGTTGATGACAAAAATTATTACCCCAAATGTTTCACCGGGTAGTGTCAACTAATGAGTGAGCCAAACTTCCGTGAGCTCCTGAAGCTTCTGTCATTCCAAAGTGCCCTCATTTTCTCCTCGGTCCTGCTGAGGGTATATGGGATTGAGATGTCTCAGCTATTTCGAATCCCAGCTCAACCTCCCTGCTTCTCCCAGGTGCACGGGGAACTTGTGCTGCACTTTTCCAGGGGGAGCTCTGCTTGGGGAGTTTGCGTGATTTGGTTTGTACCTTCTTTTTAGAAATCTCTGGATATCGCTGTATACACTACAGAGTGAACTGCAGATGCCTGAGGTGCTTGCCCTGGTGATGCCTGAAGCCTTAAAAGCACTGTTTTGTCGAACTGTTTAACAAACTTTACTGACACTTTGCTGCTCCCTCCCCCCGCTTCCCCCAGCGGGGCAATAGGTGCAAGGAGCCATTTTAGCTTTTCTTTCCCGCCCTAATCCACCTCTGGCTCTTCCTTCCAGCCCCATGCTCTTCTACTGGGACTACAAACCGCCTCGCAGTTGTTCTGCCAGATGTATTTGAAAAAGGCTTGATTTAGGTTTCACGGTATAAAGAAGTTCTTCCTAATGACCTTTTTTGGGTTTGCTTTCTTGCATTTGTACATTTATCTCTACCTGATTTTATATTTTACCCATGACTTGGGAACACAGGTTTCTTCCATGGTTTGTGCAGCAGAGAGACAGTTCTAATGCCCATGTGGCACTGCTTTTCATTTGTTTTCTTACGTGAGCAGGCTGCCTCTATCCTTCTTTCCCACTGCCGCCCTGCCTCCTGCAGCCTGTGCTTGGCTGCGCTTTGGATGGCACAAGCAGCTTCCCTGCTTCTCACGCTCCCGGTTTTGCAGCTCTCTCCCTCTTCACTGTTGTGGATTCTGCGTGCAGCGGGGTTCTAGCATGGATGCTAACAGCCATCCGCTGCCTGGTTGTACATTAGTACAGAGTTTGCGTTCTTTGTTAAGACGGCTGGAAAATCGCTTTCTGCTTCTGCAGGAGGTCACTCATAAAAAGCAAAGCACCAGAGCTGCCTCTTCGACACTCTAGAGGCGTTTTAGCTCTTAACCAACTCTTTAGATACACTGTGAGATTTTTGCACTAGGCAGTTCTCGCACAGCGACTCACAAGTTTTGACAGCGGAATTCCAGATGTACCCAATTGCTCTGGCTGCCTTAGGGACAGACGTGCACTGCAACCTCACAAGTGAATTCACAGCAGGTAGAAGGATTTCTCAGGGCCCACCTTCATACACCATTTGAAGCGCCGTGAGATGCATCTTGCCGGAATGAGGGATGGCATCCCCCCCAGGGGTTGTCCTTACAACAATATTATTTCTTATTGAAACTCTCAGGTGCAAATTCATTCAATGAGAACAGTTCCTGCTGTGGAGAAGGGTGGTGTCCGGTACAGCACAAGATGGATGTGCCTTGCCACAGCTGCCCCAGGAGGAGGGAGAAGCCAGGGTAGATGCAATGGCTGGGCCTCTCCCTGCCCCATTCTCTGCACCCTGATTTCTGAAAATCGCTATTTGCCCAGCAGGAGGCAGTTCAGACTGGCAGAGTGATGTGAACCTGATCTGTTCTTGTCCCTTCATCTCCTGCCTTGGCTGATCTCACTCCATTCTTTCTGAGTGATGCTTTTCACACAGTGAGGCTCAAATCTGAGGTGGTTTCTTCCACAGTCCGGGCATATTCACCTTTGCAGAGTTTATCTCACTTTGCCCTTTCTCTGCTCAGTTCCTTCTCCAGCTGCTCTTCCCCAGCTCCCAACCTCCTTGCTGCCACAGCTGGGTGATGGTGGGGCAACCGAGAGTGGACGGGGAGAAGGAAATTCCACCCGATTCCAGAATAAGAGCTGAGGTCTCAGGAAGTACAGGTTATTAGATTGGGAGCAATCGTAACAGTCTCTGGCTTCAGCAATGTTAGAAGGTCCCTGGGAAGACACGGAGGGGGAAATTTAATCTTCAGTGCGGGGTGGTGGCATCCCATAGGACAGCCATGGTGGGAAGAAGGCCAAAACTGTGCTGAGGGGAAGCTGCAGAGCCGCATGTAGGGTGCACTGTGTTGCTTGACTGCAATTTTTATGTAGCCAAGCAATAGAAAAATAGTAAACAATATTTCTTGGCAGCAGCAGCAGTCCTCTGAACGCTAGGGGGCAATTCGTATTTGTTCCTAGCATGGCTTGTTTCTGCGAATGACACATTGCGATACACCACCTTCGTGTACACCCTGCTCCATATCGACAACCTGAAACGTCTGAACTGGCAACTGATCACCTGGGGCTAATGGCTTGCCTGGCTTTCCAATGACAGCGTGCGACTTTCTTTTGGGCATCCTGTATCAGTGAGTTCTACAAGCAGGAGGAAGTGAAAAAGCCTCACTGTTGCTTCAAGTAGCTTGGTCTGATACTGCTGCGGGCTAAGTCTGCTTTCTCTGGGCTGGGAAAACAGGATGGAAATGCTTTACTTCTGCTGCTTCGGTGATATATTTGTCCAAATTTAACTTGGCCCATTTTCTTTGGCATTCTCTGCATGGTATTACCATTGGCATTGTGATCCTCTCCAACAGCTCCCAACGCTGTATATGTGTACATGTATTACAAGGACAAAAGGGACCAATTGTGATCATCTAGTCTGACCTCCTTTCCCAGGACAGGAATAGCTCTGTGTTAATTAATTTTCTTTTAAGTAGAATATACTATTTAGAAAAATTTCTGAACCTGCATTACTCTCTTCTGGTGGTGATGAATTCACCACAATTCCAGGCAAATTATATAAGCCTGGGTCTACCTCACCCTGGAAATTATAGAAACATAGAATTGTTTAGGTTGGAAAAGACCTTTGAGATCATCAATTCCAACCAGTCCCCTAACCCTGCCACCCCACTACTAAACCCTGGACCTAAGCACCGTGTCTGCTTGGCTTTTAAATCCCCCCAGGGGTGGGGACTCGACCCCTTCCCTGGGCAGCCCCTTCCAGTGCCTGACAGCCCTTTGGGGAAGGAATTGTTCTCAATGCCCAACCTAACCCTGTCCTGGCACAACTTGAGGCTGTTTCCCCTCGTCCCATCGCCCCTTCCAGGGGAGCAGAGCCCGACCACCCCCGGCTCCCCCCTCCTCTCAGGCAGTTGTAGGGAGCAATGAAGGCTCCCTTCAGCCTCCTCTTCTACACATTGAGCTTCATAAGCTTTTCCCCTCCTGTCACATCTTTGATCACTTTGAAGTGTTTCAGGGGTAAGTATGGCCTTCCCTTCACAGAGGTCCCCAGAGCTGGTGTCTTGGTGATAGTTTTGCCGTGCCCAGTGCTACAGAAGGGTCTGCTGGGCACCCTTCACCCACTGAGACCGCACAGATTTGGTGCCTGGTGCTCCCTGGCACAGGCAGGCAGCGAGGGCACACGATACTGGGCTGCGATTCCAAAAGTCTCAGTATGCGCGGAGGGTGCTTGGAGCTGGCCGTGCCGCGCCGGCACACAGCTCAGCCATGTATGGGATCCCTTCTGCCTCTAACCCCGCGTCCTTGCAGAGTTCCCAGAGAGGGGTTTTTCTCCCTGTCCCCTATCATGGATCATAAATCAGCCAGGTGAAGCAGTGGCCCCACATGCCTGTGGGTGTCAGGCTGAGCTCAGATGGACACGCAGGGGCCCAGGTCCTTGCACGAAGGCTTGGAGCCGTGCTGGCTGCACGCTGTCAATAGAGGAAACACAAACTGTCTCACAGCTCATTACAGAAACTGAGCCAAAGGGAAGGCACGTTCCCGGCTTATCAGGCCACCTCCTCTGTGAGCTCTCTGATCTACTTTTCCAGTGATTGTTCCTGACCTAGGAGAAGCCCCTGAGAAATCTCACAGTTCATAGCCTGCAGCTAAACGTGCATCTGCAAGCAGCCACGGCGGGGAGCCGGGAACGTGGCACACACAGTCTGACTAACTAGCTGGAAA
Source organism: Gorsachius goisagi (assembly GCA_018403395.1). Lineage (NCBI taxonomy): Eukaryota > Metazoa > Chordata > Aves > Pelecaniformes > Ardeidae > Gorsachius > Gorsachius goisagi. The sequence continues at coordinate 23,844 of BOSO01001856.1, forward strand.
ATTCCACTCCTCTTGGTCGCAGCAGACCATGCTGAAGTACTTGGGAAGCAAACCTTGCCAGCGGTGTGTTTATCTGCTTGCCGGGCTGCTGCTCTGCTTTGCTCCCGTGAATGGTGCCAGATTTGCCAGGATACCTGCACTATCTGCGCAGCCCTCCTCTAGCACTGCGATAAGAGGTAGCTCTGAACAGCGTCCTGCCTCCTTTGCTCTGCTTTATAACATTTATTTTTTTTTAGCACTCCTGACAGTCAATACAGAGCGACACGAAGGGTGAGGCTCCCGAATAGGGATGCCAGCAGGACTGACCTGTCCTCCAGCACTGGCCAAGCCGAGCACAAGGAACCGGCTCCTCTGCTGCTTTCACCCCTTGCCCCCCTCGTAAGCGATCAGCCCTAAACAACCTCTCCTAGCCCCAGATTAACTCAAAACCTGCTAACTTGCTTAAAATTGGTCAAAAAACTTACAATGGTCTCTTCTTACTTAAAGACTATCAAACCATAAATGATAAAGTAATACTAATAAATGCTCGCCTTTCAACACTGAAGGCGTCCCGACTGGCTGAGGATCTGAAAGCGCACATCTGCTCCCAGCTCCCATCCTTATTCGCACATATTTTTCCCCCTTCTTGGCACATTCCCACCCACACACATGCTCTTACCTTCAGAATTTGCAGCTGTGATCACTGTAGGTTTGTTTAATCCCCCGTTAGGAGGTGAGAAAAGTCTGCAAGTGTCTGGGCAGAAAGCCTCGTGCTACAATGTCACTCAGGTCACCAGCACAGACCCCGTGCTAACCGCTGGGAATAAATCCCATGGGAATTAGACAGCTGTAAATCCTGGAAACTATGCTTCACACTTTCAATGATCTATTGCTGCTTTCCTTGCAGTACTGTGCAACGAAATAATACAGAAACATTTGGATTTAAGCAGTAAATAAAGAAATAAAAGTTATTCCTGTAGCAGTCCTAAACCGCGGAGTCTCTCACTTCCTAATGGCCACAAGGCAGCCCGTGCTGCTTCTGAGCATGGGAGGCACGAGGAATTGCAGAGCAAGCAGCTCCACAATTATCCAAGGGACCAAACGTCCACCCCGCAGCGATAACGTGCTCCTGGCGCTGACAAGAAGGGGAGCAAGGCGCAGGCAAGAAGAGCTCTGAAGGATTTCACTTAGGTACTCAGTAACAAGGTTATTTAATAAGGCTTCAATTCCATGAAATGCTTCCCCTCAGACGGGTTTTTAGATGCACATATATTTCATCCACATATTTAAAACATTGCCTCAAAAAAGAGTTGGCCGGGGGTGGTGGTGGTGGTGGTGTCTGTTAGTGCTTTCCAGGTCAGCTAATTTAAAATACAGTATCAGAAGAGGGACTGAAATTTCAAGAAGTGATGCTTGCTCAGGGATCATTTCCAGGGATCTAGCACAAAAATCACTTCTTGAGTTCAGGGTAAAATGCGTGTCTTGCACAGCCGTGGTAGCAAATGTGAAGCGACGCAGTCAATATCCTGCCTTTACTTACATGAAGCCCAAAAGCAAAGCTGCCTTTTGAAGGTCAGAAGTGTGTGAGCTTCTGTTCACAAAGCCTGGATTTGCGTAAATCTTGTAAGAACAAATTGTATCAAAGATATCCTATACCCTCATTTCCTGTGACAATGAGAAAAGGCACAAAATCTCTGAAAACCAGAAATAAAAAGGTCTTTGCAAATCCCTTGGCACGTTTAATGCTTCCCCGGACCAGGAGTCCTGCCCACATTTGGGATCTCCTGTATGAATAACAAAGTCTTCATGCAAAATTGAGCACAATCTGAGTATTACCTTCATGGGGTTCTCACCGTACCTTCGCGCTGTAAACCTGGAGTAAAGCTGTGGAGGGCTCGGGAGGCCAGGGGATCCCGGGTTTGCTCAGGGACCCACTTCTGCCTGCTCAGGTTGAATGATGGCATCTGCAAACTCCCAACTGCAGAGTAAAGCCAGGCACCAAGCTTTTGAAGATGGAAAGAAATCCTTTGGAGAGGGGTAGTTGGCCACGAGCACCACATCCACAGCTTGCTCCTTATTCCTGTGCCTGTGACTTCTTCTGGCCCCTGTGGGCGAGGCCCCGCTGCCCCCCTCCAGCACCCGGCCACGGCCAGGGGCCAGGCGGGGAACCAGGGCCAGGACAAGCTGCGATGGAGCAGGGATATCTCCCTGCTGAGTGCTACGTGCAGATAATGGCACAGCGAGAGCAGAAGGTTGGCAGGGCTCGGGCCCCACTTGCTTGCTGCTGGGAGATGTTGGGCAATGGCGGCTGATGGCAGCAGACACTGCTGGAGGGGAGAAGCAGAAAGGAGCCAGGAGGCCTGAAGTCAGCTCTGAGAGGGGAGGGAGACACCGCTTGCCCTGGGGATAAAACTGGCTACAACAATAATGCTGTCTGCTATAACTATGAACCATGTGCACAGTCAAAACACGGGAGGACCTGCTCAGAGCACACAATCACGTACTGGGGTCCTTGGGAAAGGCCAAACGAGCTCTGTCCTGAGCCCTGAACACTTCAGTTGTGACTTGCAGCATGGGGATGGCTCTGATGCCGTGCTTGCTACCACGTCTGCTGCAGAGCTGCTCATCACGTCGTTGCTCTTGCATGGCGCTGTGCGGCAGCCTGCAGACCCACCGCCTTACTGGGACTGCACCCCCAGGCTGCTTAAATGCATGGTGCATTTATATCCCACATACCAATGTATGAGGATGATGCTTATTTTTCTTCCAAGAGATTGAGCGCTGCCCTTAGCTCAGGCTGCCCTGGCACCACAAGGGCCTCACATGAGGGTTCTGGTGGGATACTTCTAGACCAGTGGGTCACTGAGGGGACAGACATCACATCTGACCTCCAGCTGGGTTTACACCTCTGTAAACATGGGCTCTGCAGCCAGCAGCCACAGCACAAACTCCCATGCACAGGATGCTGCACGCATGAATACTTTTCAGCAAATGTTGCTTTTCTCCTTGAGTAGGAATGACCACTTCTGCATATACAGTGAAGGGTCACCTTAGAAAAATGCAGGAATAGTCTAAGATGCCAGCACTGTTTCAATAGATAAATCCACTTTATTGTAATATGTTTTGGAGAAACAGCTTTATAGATAAATTATTTTTCTTTTGTTTCCCCTGCTAAACTATTTGCTTTGTCCATACACAGTTATAAATTTAGTTCTTACAAAGCAAAGTTTGGAAGTGCCCACTCACTCTGCAACAAATACATTCACAAGAGCTACAGAATTCAGATTTCTGCTCCATCCTGGCAAGGTTGAAACCCGTGTTTTAGGGGTGTATCTACCTAACAGGCTGTTCCAAGTGGTGAATGCGCTGGGTCCCTTGTTGGGTCCGATCCAGTTTGTGTAGACACTATGGGGTAAAGGGCAGCCAGAAGAGAAAACTGAGGCAGGGCTAGCAGATGCCTGCAGGACACAGCACAGATTCAGCAACACTGAACAAGCACCGATGAGGAAACGCAATCACAGATTTGTACGCTATGGACTTACTACTGGGGAAGCCATGGAGACCATCCCAGTTTGACTGAACAATTCCAAATTCTTCTGTCTTTCCTCATGGGTGATCTTTTCCAGCTCTTGTCTTCTCTGGACTCTCCAGTTGTTCCACATCTTTTCTGAAGTCCGTAGCATCCCAACGGGCACGCAGTACTCAAAGCAAAGCCTCTTAGGAGTGGTGATTAGAACTGAATGCTTGCTTTAGTTTGCTTACTGGCAGCATTTCAAATCTCCGTCTCTCCTTTTTTTGCAGTAGTGCCTCTTACGGACCACAGTGACGATCCTGTAATAAACCAGCAAGACGCAGGAATGTGCTAATTCTAAAAATCTGCTGCAGCACTCTCAGTGGGACAAGTAAAGAAAGCTTGGATTTTTGGTGTCCATTATACACTAATTTGTCTGACTTTTACTACACTTTGCACCACAAAGGCTCCAAGAAAAAGGCAGCTGTGAAGGGCAGGTTGGAATGAATTCGTTGTAACTCTAGAGAGGCGGTGGGAGATCACCAATCTTAATTGCTTCTCAGCTAATTTGCAGGAACCAGTTTCCACAGACCTGACCTCCGCTGGGTGAAAGCCGATGAGGTGACCTGCCACAGTTACTTGGCACTTTTCATAGCCTGCCTTCGTAACAGCCACATCATTTGCAGCGCTCCTACCTTCACCAGGACCACACCGCTAGCAAGGAAGGGATGGCTCAGTTATTGAGCAGCTTTATTCTTCTAATTATTTTAGTCCAGTGAGGTATGAGGCAGTCAGCAACGCTGCTTTGTGGAGAAGAACGGTCCTTGGGCAAGGTCTACCATTGCCCTGTGTCTTACACATCTGATTTTCCACTTAAGACCTTTCCTTTCTGGCTCTAGAGTTAAACAAGTACCAGTAGCATAGCTCTACATCAGCTTTTGTAAACACATGGGATGTGGCTCTGGTCCGTTGGGGCCCTGAAGGACCCATTTGTGCTTCACTGTCCTCATCAGGAGAACAGCAACAGCGATCTGAAGACGCTTTGTAAATGATGCTCACTCCTACTGGTTTCAAACAAGAAGAGTTTGACAACTGGAGACTGACACTGGATTTGTACAGAGTATTGCTGTGAAACTCAGTGTGAAGTGGTTTGGCAAAACTGAGGAAGGAGGTTGATAGAACATTTTGGTCCTGTTTATACTGAACTTTAAAAGTTCTGAAAGTTTTTTGTTAAAAAAGATCAGCAAAAGTGTGTTCTTTTGGGTTTGTTTACATCAAAATCCATGTTTTCATCTTACAGGAAACTCTTTTTGTTGTGCAGAGACAGTTGCCTTCCCCCACATAAAACTTGCAACCGAAAATGTGTCGTCCACCCTGTCACTTGATCAGTGAGAGTCTGCACACTAGCGCTTAGCTTGGAAAAGGGGTGCCTGACCACCTTCCTTTCATCCAAGATGGCACCAGCAGAAAAAAACAGACTCAGATAAGCAGGTGAGATTGCTCATCTCCGGCAGCTGAAGTGACACCCATCTGCGTGCGTGGCTTTGGGAGGAAGGCGAGCTGCAGCTATGGGCACTGACATGTAGAGCGTGTTGCTTTAATGATGTGGGTGACTGTGACTGTGATATTTACTGACCTGCTGAGATAAGGGCATCCTTGCTCCTGAATCAGTCTCTGTAGTTACAAACACTCTCCTTGCTCTGGGTCCCAACCAGGAGTGCAAAAAGCTGTGCCTGTGCTCAGGTGCAAGCAATGGCTGGGGTCTAACCCTGCCATCCTCTAGGGAAGCCTGTTCCATCTTCTAAAGCCTTTCAGAAAGCGTTGGTAGAGCTGAGGGGCTCGTTGGTGCTCAGGGGTCTCTCTGCAATGATCTCTACGCTTACAGCCTCGCAGGGACAGGTTGCAGAGGGGTGTCCAGTTCAGCTCCCGGCATAGTGCTCTTTCTGGCAGGGGTGGCAAATGCAGCGTCACTGGTTTCTTAAGTTTCCACTGCCCAGTCCAGGAGTACAGGGTGTGTTTTGACCAGGAATATTTGGTGTCATCCACCCTGCTTGTTGCGAGCTGCCTGTGTTACCCTGGGTGGTATGCTGCCACTATGCCTCTGGTTGGCCCCAGAGTTAAGTCTTAGGGTGATGGACGTAGTCCCAGCTTGTCAGCGAGGTAGGAATTTGTTGCTCGTCTTGCATCACTGCAGGAATCATCACTGACCGCATCCTTTCCCTGTACAGCTCTGGTATGCTGATGTTTCCCCTTCGCTTCTCCAGTGTGCTGTCTCTTGGGCAGTGCCTCCTATAACCTTCCTGGAGGTAAGATGTGCTGGTGGAAGTAGTGGCAGGAGCAATGTCAAGGGAGACTTCTGACAAGTTGCCTGGCCCCTCTGCACCCGCCCTCTCCCATGGCCGTAAGAACATAAATTTGAGAAATGAGGGCAGGCGTGCTGCCATCCCAGTACCTTCCCCCCAACCCTGACCTCAGCATCCCCAGTGACCCAGCCCTTCATGCTCTGTGGCGCGAGAGCTTGTGCCCAGCCCATCCGCTCCGGCTGAGCAGAACGTTGCTGTGTCCGTGCCTAACGCGTCCCAGGAGCTGAACTGCAGGGGGGTGTTAACCAGGGAGGAGGGGATTTGGGTTAATGCTGGGGGGGCAGAAACACATGGAAAGCCTGTGCTGACTTGCCACTGCCCAGAAGTCCTGAGAGGGGTCAGGGTTGCTGTAGTTGGTGGTTAACAAAGGTATGGTGCCTTGGTTAACGAAGGTATGGTGCTCTGGTTAACAACAGTATGGTGCCCTGGTTAACACAGGTATGGTGCTCTGGTTAACAAAGGTACGGTGCTCTGGTTAACACAGGTATGGTGCTCTGGTTAACACAGGTATGATGCCCTGCTCAGCATGGCCAGGGGACCAAATACCCGGAGCTGGAACCAGAGCTGAACAGGCAGGGCCCCCCTGAGGTGGTCCTTGTCCAGTTACCTTTACCTGTGCCTCGTTGTCTACTGACTTTGGATTTTTCTCTGACATCTCAGGTCTAGGCAGGTGCCATTTAGAATAAACACTGGGATTCACATAATCAGTGATCTCCCAAGAAAGCAAATTTGTTGTGGCAAAAGTCATGGTGGCTGATAACCCCAGCTAGCAACATCCTTAGGGACAGACACTGATTATGAGGCACATGAACCCCACACCCCAAAGCTTTTATTTCCTCCTTAATATACACTACAGTTTTGAATGTTCACAGTCTATATTTCTAATTATCCCAATTATTTTTGATGGGGTTTTTTCAGTGCTAAGTTTTGAAGCCAAGACAGGACTTGACTGTTTTTGTTACACCCAAAAATGTTACAGACTGCTAGAGAATCATGGAGGTAAAGAAGACAGAAGAGACCAAAGGTATCAACTGTTTGCAGGTGCATCTGCAAACTTGTCTGTTAAATCATTTCCCTGGAAGAGCCACCCTCCCACTATACAGCCTTTGCAGACCTGAACCTGTGCCCCATACACCTCCAGATTTATGGCCTTTCTTTTGTGCAACACCTCTAAACGTAGATGGGCTGAAATCCTGTGGTCCGGTGCCACAGCCCAGGGTACGACAGCAGGTGCCATTTAGCGATGCTTAACAGAGAGGCAAGAACACAGTGAATTGTATGAGCTAGAAGACCAAGAAAGTGCAATTTTTCATTAAGAAATTGTGAAAAACCAAGTGCTTTCTTCCCCATCTAGTGGTTATGTTCAGAAGGAAGAATGCCCCAGTAAATTCAGCTGCTGGTCTCTGGGGGCTAGGGCTGTGTGCACGTACCTTTGGGAGTGAACTCTAGGGTCAAACACCACAAATGTGGTCTTAGATGTTTTTGCACATTGATCCTATTCAGGTGGACGGGCAGTTGCAGTCGTAACTGTCCACATTCTCTTCCTCTTCTGCCTGCACAGCTCATTTCAGTCTTTTTAAGAATGAAAGAGATCAATTATACCACAGAATCATAAAAAGTTGAAGGTAAGGCAGGACACTGTGTACCTTAACTTGCTGCTTGAAACAAGGCTACACAGTTGAATTTGGTCCAGTCGAATTTGAACCTCTCCAAGGATGGAGATTCGCCACCTCACTGGTCCATACGCCAGTACTGCTCCACCACCTTGGGAAAGCATTTCAAGAAAACAAAGTCCTAGGAAAAAAAAATGCTCTCCAGTCCTGTTAGAGAATGGGTGTAGAACTCCCTTTTTGCTTGCACACTGTGCTGGCAGCAGAGGAAATGCTGTTTGCACTTCAGCTCTTAGGTTGTGCCAAACATGGGCCCAAACTGCCAGGGTCTCCCAGCAATGCTGGGAGGGGAGTGAGGTTTCTAAGCCTTTTAGTTCAGCCCCTGAATAGCCCTAATTACTGACAGCCTTGCTCACGCTTTCAGGCTCCATCGCCATGTAGCGCCCACACAGAGCTACGAGGACCACCAGCGCATTGACTTGAGTCCTGGACCAGGGCGCCTGGAGGGTCAAAGCTTGGGAGCAGCATCCATGTTTCAAGTGAATTAGAGATGTGAGCTACAGACTATGAACCCTTCTAAGGCATTCTTTGGGTTTGTGAGCAGGCTTAGCTACCCTTGCACACATGTGCTTTGCTGCGTCCTCTGAGAGACAACATCAGCTTTTCCCAGGTGGGTGGCTTCAGTGATCCCCACCTTGGTATTTTTAGGATTGTGCCCACAGGTCCTGTGTTTTGGCACATCCCTCCAGCCCCTCATGACAAACAACACCCGGGCCTCTGCTCTCAGGGCCTAGGAAACCTCCTTCTTGTTATCCTAGGCCACCATCTAGTGGGTGCTGGGCATCACGCCGCAGCCACAGGAGAGGACTATGCCATGGCCCACGGAGAGCATGTTGCTCTCCTGAGCTGATCCATAAGCAATGCCTGGATGAGCAGTGCTGTGTGCCAGAGGAAGTAATTTAAATTCTTGAGTTCTGCTCAGTTGGGCTGTTTGTTACATGCAAAGCAATTAACACAAACCCATTCCCCTTCATGGCAGTGGTGCGTTGCCCCATGCTGCTACAGGGTCTGCAGTTGAACTTGCGTTCAGTTCCTGGGAATGCTGAGTAAGCCCCATAATATTCCCTTATTTTTCTAAGCCAGGTTCAGTTCTACAGTGTGTTGAGCATGTGAGTATCCTCGCTCGTGAATCAGTCCACTGACAGGACCTGTAGATCTTTTCACCGTAACGAGTATTTTACCTTGTAGATTTTCCCACTGAAATCAGTGAGAAACCTTGCAGATGAGGATAGTGGAAGGAACTGAATTTAATAACAGCCTGAAAGCCTTCAGAAACTACACCAGATGCCAGAGAAAAGACAAGGTGTAGACTGTGTAGGTGGTTCATTCCTCACAAGGGCTTCCTCAAAACTGCCAGGAGACAACCTCTTTCCTAACAGCTGGAGAAAGACCTATGGCTTTCCTTCCTCAGGTAAAAGCCTACAGCTCAGTCCTCCCTAAGCGGGAAATAAATGTTTCATAAGGAATCACCTGCTGAGTTAGAACCGCTGGAAACATTAATGGTGGTAACCAACATCACTGTCATGTTGTTGGAGACCCTCACAACAGCTTATGCGCTGTGTTAGTTTCCAGTGGTGAACCACTGCCTTCACTGTTGCACGTGCCTTGATACCTGGCCAACAAACATGTTTTCTTTATTGTTGTAATTTCCAGCAAGCAAATGTTTGTAAATCTGTGGCTTGGCAGCTGTTCAGTAACCCAATGTCATTAACACAGCAGTTTCTGGCTGAGAGTCACGATGCCGCAGGAGGTCTCAGCAGTCACAAGAAGGATCAGGATTCTAACAAAACATCATTCTGAAGTGGGTCTAGAAGACCCACAGAAATGGTCTGGCAGCTGGGAAAGCCTATGACGTTGGTCAGCTGAGTTTGGCATAAACCCACGCTGCTGTTGAAAAAGGAAGCCCTATCCTTCCTGAGGTTTCTTGTCCTTGCCAGCTCTCTTGTGACGTGAGTGAGGACCATGAGAAATAACCCCATCAGAGGAGAGACAAGTTAAAAAAATAGCCTTTCAGCTGGATCAGTTCCAGTGAACCTGACTTTCACAGAGTCCTGGATACACTTCCCCATTAATAATGGTCACTGTATCACTGAAAATCATAGAAGTGCTGGTAGAGGGGACCTCAGGAGGCCTCTGGTACAACATTCGGCCTGAGCCAGGTCCACCACCAACAGCAGACAAGGTGGTGTTATCTACTGACCAGCATGCTGTGAATGTCCAGTGACTCCAGGCTTGTCCCGAGCACTGTTGGGGTGATAGGGTTGGAAATGAGACCATGATTACCTGTGGTGCTGTCTTCACTCTAGAGCCTCTGTTTCTTGTCCTGCTGATGAATGCTTACAGCTATGGATCACAATGCCAAGAGATGTTATTACAGTCACGCTCTGGAACACAACACTGTAAATCCTTCAGGGTCTGAGCTCATCCACATTACAAAGTCTCAGAAGTAGAAAGCCTTCAAACAGGGTGGGTCTTCTTTTTTTTTAAGAGCTCAGCCATGGAAAAATATTTAATTTGTCAAAGTCATAGTGACTTTTAGGCCATGTCCCTTTAGAAATGCTGACCTAACAATAGTACTAATCAGAAAGTATGGCATTTATAGTATCTTAATGGCGTGCACCCAAAATAGATTCTAGTTATATCAGCAAGTTGACAAGCTCACAGGGTACAGATAACTCTTGTAATTAATTTCTAAAAGTCACAGGAACTGTAAAGTTGGGGTGGGTAGAGTTTACTTTTTATTGAAATAATAAAGTGCCAGAATCACATTTACCCTGGTATTATTATAGACTTACTTGAAGGTAAATTAAATCAGAATCTGGCCTGCAAACTCTGTTAGGATAAAACTGTTAATTTTCCTCTCTTATGTTAATGATGCTGGAGAAGTATGGGCTCTAATTAGAACATGAATAGAGAACACACTGTGACCTGCTGGCTCTTAAGGTCTAGCGAGCATAACTTTCTGAGGTACGTTCTTGCTAAATCACTTCCCTTAACTAGGTCACACCACCCACTAGTACCACGTATTCATTAGAGAAGCACAAGTACAGTAATTCCTATAATTAAAGTTGCCCGGCATTTCCATGATAAAAGCGTGTTCCCAGTTTCTCATAGGTTTAACAGCCTTTAATGCTCCAAAGTGAAATTTTCCGTAATGGATATCCGTATCAGAATAAGGGCTTAAATTCAAAATGTAATTATTGTTTTTTAGATACTCACATAATGGGTAATTACTCTTACACCTCTTCAATGTTGGTGTTTGGCTCAGTTTGTAGGACACGTCTGCTTTGGGACAGGACCTTAATTCCATAAAAACTGGAGCTAAGTCAGCCACTTTGCATATCCCTGAAAATTATGGTTCTTGTGTGATTAGAGTAATACAAATAATTTCAGCTAAATTCTCTGCAAATCTTCTGCACCAAATGCAATCCAGTTCTCCAGGGAAGAGGCACAGAAAAGGTCTAGACCCACACGTGGACTTGGGCTGCCTTTCGGACACCACACAGCCGCCAGCACTAGCGCCCAGCCCTGTGGCGGACATGCACGAAACGAAAAAATCTTACAAAGCTGTTCAAAGTCAAAGGCCATGATCAGAGGAGATGATAAAATTGGCTTTAAGTCTGCTGGGATCAAATAAAAAATGCTACAACCTAATGACCAGAGCTTCAGTAACATTGCCTGGGGCTATCTCTGATTTATTCTCCATCGGCTCACCGTGACAACAGGTATGCACAGACCTGACCTTCAAGTCTGTCTGCCAGCTGCTTTCCCGTTGCTTTCTGCTCTGCCCAGTCTCAGTTTCCAGTACCTGCACTGTTTGTATGTGGTCTCAGACCACCTACCCCCCTAGTAGGTGCTTGTGGGATATTTTCTGGGTTGTTGCGAGTTGTTAGAAGTTGTATCTGGTCTCTGAAAAGTTGTATTTGGTCTCTGAGTGTAGCTGTGGCTTTAACCATCATGATGAAATTCCTGTTTTTTTCCTCTTCAGGGAGCAGATGAAATGGTGCTCGCTAAAGAGTTAACTGCCCAGTCTCCCTTTTTAGCTTCCTTACAGGCATTATGCATCAGGCTTTGCATTCAAATACTTTGTATTCTGACTCTGCACCAACCACAGAATAATTAATTAATATTAATTATTATTAATTTCCTTGAACGATTTTCTCTGCCATGTCCCTTTTATTTTAAGTCTTGGATCCTCTCCAGAATTTAGATGCTTAATCTCCACGGAAGTCAGTGAGTTCAGCAGCCTTGAGGATCTGGGACTTTTCCTAGACAAACAATAATTTTCCCCATCTCTCTCCCATTTTTAGCTCCAGAAAGGAGAGGGCCCTGCTCAGGCCTAACCCAAACATTTCTGAAGCCTTGTTGTGTGTCCTCCAGGTGTCTGTGGATACCATGGCCAGAGCCCTGCCCTCAGAGACCCCAGGGATGACTTGCTCAGGACCGTGTAGCACATTGAAGAGTGGCAAGGGAATTTAAGTCAGGGGAGGATGGCAGGACCCATCTCGGGTGAAAACCAACACTCTTAATGGTATTTTTCTTCTGCCTTGGTAGCCTGATGAATGAGAGGTTGAAGAGAGTCTTCTGTTGCTTAAAGAGTGCCCTTGAATGCAGTGTGGCCTTCCCTGATCTCCACAACCTTTTAAAGATGATGGAGCATGCCTGCTCCGTGACATCCGCCAGCTTTCAGCCCCCTCTGACACAGCCCACTGGGTCCCATGGACTTGTGTGGGCTGGGAGTTCTCAAGAGATTCTTGACTTGCTCCTGCCTCTGTCTGAACCCTGTCCCTAAGCACAGAGGCCTGGGAGACCTCTTTGGTGGAGAGTGCGGCAAAGACAGTGTTTAACGTCCCTTGCCAATTTCAACTCCAGTTGAGCTTTGGTCTTCCTAGCACCATCCGTGCATGCTGAAGAAGTACTTCTATATTCCTCTTCAGTAGCCTCTCCTTGCTTCCGTCTCCTGTGCACACATTCTTGTGTTCATTCAGAAATTTTATGTTTAGCCGAGTTTTTCTCCCAACATACCCACTTATTTCCCTGGTTGCTGGGACAGACCGCTCTTGTGCTTGACAAGCATGTCCTTAACAAGCTGCCAGCTCTCTTGAGCTCTTCTGTCTTTCAGAGCTGCCTCCCACAGAATCTCACCTCACCTATTCCTAAATAACCCAAAGTCAATTCTCTTGAAGGGTCTGTACTCTACCGTTTGCCTTTCTGACTCCCCTCAGGATCATCAATACCACAATTTCATGGTTGCTACAGCCAACAGTGCCATTGATTATCACACTCCCAAACAGTCCTTCCTTGGTTGTGAGCACCAGGTGCAGGAGGGCATCCAGCTGAACTAGATGGCCCAATTGCTGAATTGTGGTAAGAATTTTGCCAGTCCTGCTGTTGTATTCCTGATGGAAAATCCTCCTAGCAGCTAAACCAGATCGTTTAGATGCAAGAAGCATTGGGAACCTGGCCCTCAGATTCTGCTCTATGGTAGTGTGGTGTCTTGCGAGGGATGTATTCAAACAATCAGGCACTATGCAGGCTGTTCTTACACTGTGCCACCTCCCTGAAGCAATCATTAGGGTAAAGACTAAAGTTGTGTAACTCTCAGTGGCTGGGCTGCATCCCCTGCAGTGTGGCCAGCATCGAGGGAGGGGATTCTGCCCCTCTGCTGTGGTGAGAGCCCCCTGGAGCCCTGCATCCAGCTCTGGAGCCCTCAGCACAAGAAGGACATGGACCTGTTGGAGCAGCTCCAGAGGAGGCCCTGGCAGGGGTTGCCCAGAGAGGGGGTGGAGGCCCCATCCCTGGGCACATTCCAGGCCAGGTTGAACAGGGCTGTGAGCAACCTGATCTGGTTCAAGGTGTCCCTGCTTCCTGCAGGGGGGTTGGGCTGGGTGACCTCTAGGGGTCCCTTCCAACCTAAAACATTCTGTGATTCTCTGTTGATTCCACCTCTGAACTAGCTGCTGTTGGCTTCTTTACTAATAAGCAGAGACCTCGTCAGCGCAGGCAGGGGAGCTGAGGTGCCCTGACCAAAGTGGCCAACAAAATATGGGGCACCACCAGAACAGGAACACCTGTGTGGTTATGTACTATACCGTGCCTGTACTGTTCACACCATACAGTACCATTCTGTGACCATGTAAAGCCTTTGTGCACCTCCATTTTGAGCAGTGTGTGAAATTCTGGAGACGGAAGAGTTTGAAGCCACAGAGAATGGCAAATGTTGATCTTTGGGACAGAGCAGCAGCCTGCCATAAACTTGAATTCTTCAGTCTGGAGGAGAGGCTAGGAAAGGATAAAGGTACGGTCAAGGCTTATAGAGTCAGGGCTTAACACAGTCACAGAGCAGTTAGCTGAATGGAGGAAAATCCCACAGGACTGTAAGCATGAGGCACTAATGACAGCAGTAAATGGGAAACAACTCATGGACTGAACTTCTGAGACCTGCAGCCATGGGAGGATACGAGAGATCCAGGGGCAGGCGGTCTCAAGGGCCCCAGTCTGACGATCGCAGGTGCTGGGGGCCTGCACGGGCAGCGGGCCCCATAACCGGTCGCCACACAGTGGGGCCCGCAGCCGGGCTGCCCGTCCGAGCCTGACCCACGGAGACCTCGGGCTCAGCCGGGCCGCCCTGCCGAGCCGGAGGCGGCACCTGAGGGACGCCCGATACGGGGAGTCCAAGCCACCGCAGCCCGCCCGACCCAGCCACCGCCTCACCTCACGCGGAGACGGGCGCCGCGCCGCTCCCCGCCCCCCGCCCGCCCCCCACCGCCCCTCCCCCCGCGCATGCGCAGCGCCGCGCACCGAGGGAGGCCGAGCGCGCCCCGCCCGCAGCCCCGGCGGACCCCCTGCGCATGCGCGATTCCTCCACAGAGCAGTCGTGAAGCGGCGCATGCGCCGCCGGCGGGGCCCGCTGTAGGTGGAAGCCGTCCGGCGGCGCGATGCATTGTGGGCGTGATTGAGGAAGTAAAATGGCGGACCTAGCGAACGAAGGTAGGCGGGCGCTGGCGGTGCGCAGTGGTGCCGGCCGCGGGCCCCACACCGCCCCGGCCCGCGCCGCCGCCACCCCGGCCCGAGCCCGGCCCTGCGATCCGCTTTCGGAGGCGCGCTCGGGTGCGGGTCCGCCCTCGGAAGCGCCGCTTCTCCGCGCCCCGGCCCCTCTGGGGCGAGCGGCTGGACAAAGGGAGCGCCCGGCCGGGCCGCCGCGCTCCCCGCCGTCCCCGCTCTGCCCTGCGGGGCCAGCCCCGGGGCGGGGGTCGGGGCTGGCGGCGGGCGGCGCGGGGCGGCGGTCCGGGGCTGCACTGGCAGGTGCCTCCAGCCGAGCGGTGGCACCGGGCTGGCGGCGCGGCGGCTCCCGGGGGCGGCGGGCGGCGGTGCCGCGCTCCGGGCGCGCCTCTGAGAGCGGGCCCTGCCGCCCCCGGGCGCCGCCGAACGGGGCCCGCCGCCGCCGGAGCGTGGCGGGGAGCGCTGCGCTGCTCTCCCGGGGGAGTTCAGAGCCGCTTTGTGCCCCTTCTTCTCCAGTCGCTCTCTGGGGTCGTTGTCCGCAACTTTAGGACCGTTGTGAATTTTTCCTTAAGAACCACTCGTGCTAATCCTTCCTCTAGCTAAGGGAGTAATAGAGGTGGTTATGTAAAACTAGGTGAGGTTAATAATATATAATTTCTGCAGCTGAAAACCTCTAAAGTAGAGAAATAGTGGTTTTATTTTTCTCTGAAGAGGGTCAGGAAAGCATGGGCTGTACTTCTGTAGAGTTTGGGTATTCTGCTCCAAGATGTGTAGAGTGTAATTTAAGTGATGGTGGGCACCAACAGTTTGCCTTTGAGAGTGACAAACTTCCCTCAAAGTCTCTGCGAAATCAAGTTTGCCCCAGCAGCCTCTTTTCTTTCTCATCATTCTTCTCAGCTAATGGAAGAGGGGAGGGAAATGCCCAGAAGGAGTCAAATGAAAGTGTGTGAGGCCCCTTCTTCCAAGACTGTTACTTACATTTGAACTGTGTAGCACTGGCAATTACAGTTCTGATATTAACGTTAAACAACAGGAAGCAAATATCTACTGTAGTTGTAGCTTTTGAAGATGAAGTCTACAAGCAGCTAACTGCATAATTACACCTAAGTTGTTTGACAAATGCTGTGATGCAGCATGTTTTGGGCTGTTGGCTCCCAAACTCAAGATGAGGTGTCAGTTCCTGAAGAGGTCTCAAGAATGGTAGTAAATAGTCAAATGTGATGACTATTTGTGAGAAGCTTAATGGCCTTATAATAAATTTTGATGGTTTATTGTGTTCTTTCAGAACCAGAAGTTTGGGAATGGCTGTCTTAAAGTCACACAAGCCCCTCACTTTACCTCCCTGTTCTAGTGAGAAACGTTAAGCTCAATGGCGAGTTCCAGGTTACCAACATTTATTGCATCTTTTGATGCTGACATGTTGTGTATTTCTACTCCTACCTCTGTATTTCTGCAGAATTGTGTAGACTATCTGGGGGAGGGGGAGGAAGCATGGTGCCATCCTTTTTATCCAATCTTCCTTTTTTCTCTTTTTTTTTTTTTTTTTTCTCTTCAGACCCTTTCCTGACTCCAGGGACTTCCCTCACCTGCTAATCTCTTTAGTTTGTGCTTGCATCTCCTTCCAGATTTGTCATCTTCATCCTTTGCTGTTCGGTTTCTTCTTGCAATAAGAATGTGATATAATCTTTCATAAGGCTAAGCAAGATCAGCTTGCTCCTGAGCTATTGTCTCTTCTGCTCATTCTAATATCGCTGGCTGTGTTGTCTGGTGTTAGTTCTCTTTCCTCTGGTTCCATTTTTGAGGTGTCTGTATACCTGTGTAAATACCCGCACTTTCTGGAATTGGCACCCTGCTGGAAGTCAGTGGATCCCATAGTCTTTCTACGTGCCTTGTTTGCTGTCTCTGACATGGCAATGATGTTCTCAAGTGACCTTGATTGTTTTCTCCTCATTCTTAAACACACTGATGTTTTATTTTTCCAGTCCTGTAGGTGAATTTTATTTCCTTGTGCCCAGGTATTTTCATTGGAATGTATGAAGTGACTATTTTGGTACTGCTAATTCTTTGATCTTCTGTTGCATGCCGATCTTCTCTTGTTTGAAGTTTTTTGGTAGCTAAATGTTCATGTTCACAAACCGCGTGTGATTAAAACAAAGCTCTTAATATTCCTTAATCTGGACTGATCTGTACAACTGTGCTGCCTTAATCATACTTCATTGCGAGGTGTGAGCTAATTATTCTTTGACACCCAGTAGACACAAGTACCTAGAAAGAGGTTTCATTCTTGCAGATTGTTTTTGCTTAGCGTGTTGGAACGATAGCTCTTCTTGTCTGTTCATGCAGCTGAGACTTGCTTAGGCTCTTACCTGTTTGATTATGGCAACAAACCTTCTCCTGGCCTTGAAAAGTGCTGTTTTATTCTGCCTCTGTCCTTTCATTTTGTTAATGCAAAGCTCTTTTAACCTCTTGCTTTCACCGTGGCACCCCTTTGCTTCAATTCATTCGTCGGTTTTTCCTTTTCCAGCAGTATATTATTATTAATTGTCTTTACCTTCTGGATTCTGATGTCTCCCTTAGTCTATTGTCTGTCTTAAATCACTGCTGAGATGTCAGTTCTGCCTCCAAGTAACCACTCTACTGATGACCTTTTAAGCCTTCAAACTCTTTCAATGGATGATCTTTCTGTGATATGTTTTTTCAAAGCTACAAGCATTCCTTCTAATATTTTCATAACTACTTCATTTTCTTCATTCTAATTGTTCCTTGAATTTTTTCCGTTCATTTGTCTTTCCTTTTTCTCTAGTGAGTCAGTGAAACTGTATGCCTACCTCTTTGTGGTGGTTTGATGGCAAGCTGTACCTTTGGCAGGAGAAGGCTGTTGGATTAAGGGGGTCCTCTACTGCAGAGAAGGGGGGGTGAAGGATGATGTGGTCCAAGTACCACTTTCCAAAGTAGTTTGTACTGTGAAGTTTCCTAGGAACAGGTCCTGGTCTTGGCGTTGCCCCTCATCATGAGAAGAGATGAGCTGGTAAGTGTGGAGCTAATGGAGACGAGAGAGAATAACTTCTCCCTGGCTGTGTGAAGTTTGATCGACTTTGTCACAAAGATGTAGTGACGTTTGGTGGTTGGCATTGTGAGAAGTTTGATTTGTTTGAAGGTTGAAAACCAGGATTTCGGAATGGTGGGCACAATTGTTACTGTCACCGTTGTATAAAGTAGTTCCTGAATGGTATTAGGAATTTTCTCTGAAGTCTTTGGAGCAGTGTTCTTTGGTATTCTAGCTGGGTCACACGTCAGGCAATGAAGCATCTTGGAGGACTAGACAACTTCCCGTCAGGCATATATTCACGTAAACCTTAATACTGTTCTCATTAACATGCTGTTAAAGCACAACTAGTAATTTGTTTGTATATAACCTGCTGCTGAAGCTGCTCTTCAGGTGTTAGGATCTCCTTGTGTTGAGAATTAATTACTGTATCACCTTTCAGTCATTGAAAAGGTACAAGTTTTTCCTTGGGGATAAAACTTGATGGCTTTCTTCCCATTTTCCTTTCAGGAGGTGCTTGCACCGCCTGCCTTGGCAAACTCTCTCCTTCGACACCAAACACAATTAATTTTTTGCTTTATGAAATTGCTAAGCATACATCATCATAACAAGTTTGTGTGCAACTGCCTTAAATGTACAGAAAAGGAGAGAATCAAAGCTGTTCCTTTCAGGTAAAAGACGAGGCCTATATGATGCTGACATTGCTTCTGAGCTGTTTCTGGGTTTTTTTTTTTGTCCTGACTGTATGATTCTACTTGGGTTATGGCAGCTTTTGGTGAGAGGAAGGTCTGTTGTTACTTTGAGGAGAAAAGCTGGCATGCACCACTGTCCTTGATGTTGTAGAGCCTGTAAACAAGATCTTTTTTTTCCCATGATGGTTTAATTCAGATAAACTGGAAAGTGGATGTAAGGATACACGATTTGGTGGGGTTGGTTTTTTTTGAGATCTCCTAATAGTTCACACCCAAAGGCCATAAAGTGCTATTTAATTTACAAGATAGAACTGTCTAAATACTTCCATAATTTTTGTTATCACTTTTTGGAGTTCTTTATACGTATTTTATCTACATTGCAAAGTCGTTGGGCTGCCTCATGGTTTTCTTCTTCCTGTCATGTGAAAATAAGCCACTTTTTTTCCATTTCTCACTTGTAACAGTTGCTTTATGTGAAGTACCTGAGCTGAAATAGTAAAATTACCTCATGCAGAGAGTAACTTATTTTTATTAATGCCACAAGGGCTTAGGAAATGAAATAACGTGTACTCTGCAAGCACAAAAGGTTTGTGCTTTAAATATGGTGTACAGAATTTTTGATTCATCTTAAATATGTAAAAGGCATTCTACCTTCCCATGCCAGCTGTGAAAGTGCTGTCTGGGAGTAGCCTGCTTACTTGTGCTATAGGAGACAAAAAAAAAGGGTTTAAAGGTGAATGAGAACATCAGATGTTTTCCTTCATACTTGGCAAAGTTTTGAAAATGAGGCAGAAGTACCTTTTTTCCCCCCGATGTCAGTTATATTCACCATTACATCACTTGTGAAGTCTGGCTGTAAATCATCTGGTGATACTTCTTGTACTTTCTGACATGAAGGATGATCGGACTTTGCGTGTGGGGTCCTTTTTGGCCATCAGCTGTTGGGGTGGTAGCTTGCTCATTGCTTCCAGTCCGTTTGTAGCTATTGGAAGAGGATCTTATTTTGTTATCAACACCTTTAGAATTTTACAGTGCCCCAAATTGCACGTATTTCTCTTAGTATGTATTTTTCTAGCATGATTATTCTGCTCTTTATAACTTAAATAATATTAAGGTGAAAAAAATATTTTGCAGCCTGAGCTGTTCAAATAAGCATAATTAAACTTAACTTTGAACTTAAATTTTTCTTGACCCTCAGATAAGCCTTTCACAGGCAATAAATTACCACACTGAATATTTTTGGTGAGTTAACAACCTAATTGCAGTTCTCCTTTTTAACACCCTTTCATTGTTCACAGGTATGATCCACTCTTTCTCTCAGGTGATGTATTATAATGAGGTAAAGTCAGAGTAGTTGTTCTCACCTTGTATGCTTTTAGTGTTGAAGATTGCTTCTTCAGACTCAAGCAAGGACTTGCTTGCCTGGAAGTTTCTCAGTGTTTGTTCTCTGCCTCTCATACAGGTTTCCATGTAGTCAGGCACTCTTGCACTTCTAAATGTACTTTGCAGTAATTCAAGAAGAAAATGTTTGAGACAGTGTAGTTCTTAGCTTTAAAAATAAATTCATCTCATAATAACCTGTCTACAATGGGTCCAGTGAGGACTGGAGAGTTGTTTTCATGCAATGGGGCCTGGGTTCCTTCTAAAATCTAAAGATTAATCTGGGTCTGCAGGCTGGTTGGCGATCTGGGTTGCAGGACCTGCGAGGAGAGGCTGAAGAAACTGGGCTGGTTCAGCCTAGAGAAGAGAGGCACATTTGGAGCTTCCCAGGGTCTATGAGGAGGTTGTTAAGCCTGGCTTATCAGTGGTGTATGTTGGAAGGACAAAAGACAAAAGGTGAGATGTGGAACGAGGTGTTCAGACTGGATATGGGGAAAAGGTTTGGGTTTAGGGTTTTCACCATAAGCAGTAGAGGAGATTGCCTGGGGATACTGCTCAGCCTCCATCCTTGGAAGTTAAGACCAGACTGGATGACTTGGTCTGATTTCATAGCTAACCTCCATAGCTGGAGCAGGAAGTTGGATTAGAAACCTCCTGCATTTCCTTCCATCCTGTGCTTTTATGGTGGAGACACAGTGGCCTTGGTGGCAAAGGAGAGGAATGCTTTCTTGGCCTTTGTTGCTGCTTTGTAATGGGATTTGTTCTGTGAGCCTGGTAACTATACAGAGAAATGTGCCTCTGCTGTATACCACTTTTTCCCCCTCCATTTTGTGCAGTTTTACCTTGTCTTTTCACTTATTGTGGCCTTCAAATGTGGATTCAAAAAGAGCTGTGGGGTTTGCATCTATACACTCAAAATACCGGTTGGATTTTTCAGTAATGGGTCATTTCATGCTGCAGTGAAAGTTTAAAACTTTGTATTGCAAAAATAATTATTATGGCCGCTAGAGATGCCACCAGCTGCTATGGGTGCATTGGTGTGGAGAGGTAAAACAAGGCCGTGTGTTTCCCAGTTGCACAGAACATGGTTGACATTGCGGAGTTTGATACAGCTACAAATGGTTATGCACCTCATTTAAAAAAACTCCCATTAAATAGTATGTATGACTTGAAGAGGATACCTCTGCCTGAGCCATTGAGGTAATATTTTTTGTTTCTGTGGTTTGGTTTCCAAGGCTTGCGAAGCAAGCTGAGTAGGTTTAAGAGCACATAGATTTTTCTGACAGCACATAGTGCATACATTGTTAGTTGATGACTCGACGGTGAAATATGTTATAGGAATCTGGCCTGTGAAAGCCAACTCTTGAGTTGTTTGTAATTAGTCATGTAGGTTGAAATGTCTGAAACTTATGAATAAACTGCAGGAAGGAGTTCTGTGGACTCAGTCCTTTTTCAGACTGGTCTGACAGCCTACCACCATTCAGAAGAAACTAAGTGGTTTGTATGAGTTCCAGATCTTCATATTGGGGATTTACTGTTTCTATGACAGTAGTTACTGAAGGTCTGCTTTCCTTCTTATGTGCTTGGGCTTTCTCAGAACGCCTCTACTGAGACCGACTCAGTTAGAAAATGGACATTGTTTCTGCATCTCCAGCCCCTTGTTTTGCCTTGTTTCTGTCTGCTTGTCTGGAGAAAAACCAAGTCTGTTCCACAATTAAGAACTATGTGCCGTGTCTATTCATCTCCCAGGTGAAGGAGAAGATCTCATGTTCTTCTACCTGTATTGTACCTGCAGTTTGAAGGTTGGGGTTTATTTTTTCCTTCCTTTATCCTGCTTTATTTTCCCTTTAACTTGGTGACAGTTCTGTGGACCTGACAGATCCATGTTACTCTAGGTCATTCTTCTGACACCTTGGTGGAATGGAAGCATGCTCGCTAAGTGAGAACAGTGACCGTCCACCTCTGATGTTGGCTACTACAAATGACAGTGTAATCCTCATTTTGGACCAGCACTTAATAACCTACCAGGCTCATCATGTAGGGGGAAAAACCCAACAACTACTTAACATACACATTGCTGTTCTACAAAAATAAAACCTGTTGTAGTGATTCTTCAGTTGATAGGAAAACATGGTTTGTGTTAAGTGCTTTCTTAGGAAAAACATTAAATACTAGAGAGCTCTTTGTCTAGTACATAACTAGGAATCAGAACCTAAAGCCGAAGCCAGATATTTGAATGAGAAATATGGCACTGGAGTTTTTTTACCAAGTGATGTAATGGATGATCAAGGACAATAATACTTTGCTCTTAATGTCTTCAATAATTAATGTGTTTGATGAAAATGTTTCTGCAGACCAATAAGGCTCAGAAAAATACACAGTGTTTAATGGAGGTGTTTAGATTAGACAATCTAGTGATCCCTTCTTGCTTTGGGCTAGAGTTAGGGCAGTGTTTCCAGCATTGTGGTCCTGTTGCAGGCTTTAGAAAGGGCATGATGAACAAGTTTTGCCTGTAAGGAACATGCCTGACCAAGCACTGGTATAGTTGGTAGCCGTCAGTGCCTGCTGTCTCTCATCGTTCCTGCTGGATGCCATCATGTTGGTTGGTCTGACAGCCAGCGAGAGTAATAGTGAGATTCCTGGATCCCGAGGACTGTGTTCCTCCAGTGGATAGAAATGCTCAGATATTGCACCAGTGTTATCTTTTCCACCTTGACTAACAGGACTGGTCATAGCTTGTTTTACAAGCTTCTTTTCCCAGTTTCATTTGCCATAGCTGGACACAATCTCAAATACTTGATTTTTTTTTTTTCACTCTGTTTTTCTTTGGTTCTTCCATCCAATAACTTTCTTCTCGGTGAGCTTTCTGCTGTTCCTGGCATCCCTGTTCTTTTTTTTTTTTTTTCTCTCCAAGTACTCAGTTTTCCATCGCCAGACTCGGTCTCCTATTTTGTCCCATTCCTTTGCATCACCTTCTTTGACTCCCTATTTGAGTATTTTGCCAGCCATCCCATGTTTCTTCTGCACTTTGCACTGTCGTTGGATCTGCTTTTATTTATTGTTTGCTTTCTTTTCTCTCAATACTTCAGTCCCTTATTAAGCACTAAATAAACAAGTAGTTCTTTTCTGTTCAGTCCTCTTTGGTATCTGTGGAATTTGGTACAGGAGTCTCTTGTATGTTGTGCATTACACAATCAAGTCCCACTTTCGGGCAGATCTTCAATAGGGAAAACCACTAAGACAGCATTTTATTGACTGGTTCGGTAGTCTTGGCTAAGTAGTCTGGTAGAATGCATGCTACTTGTTGTAATTACAGCATTGATGAATACTAAAGTATACCAAATGTGATATAAAGAAATGAACATCATGTTGAAGTAAGGGGTTAAAAGCTTGGACATTACCTGAGTGGAGCCTCCCATGGGCAGGTTATACCCAGCCCAAGGGAATCAAAGGGGATCCCTGTCCTGTTTCAACAAAGTGTTTGGGGACAGGCATGACAGTTAAGTCTTTGATGACCTTCGTTAGTAGATGATTTTTCATTTTTTAAATAGATTGTCTGCATTGCTCTCAATAATAAACATTTTTAATATTCAGCAGTGTTGGATGGGTAGAAGAACTTAAAAAAAAAAAGGAAAAAAGAGCAGGCAAAATGCACTAGTAAGGAACTTTATTTCATGATTAGTTTTGCCTTCTGTAGAACAAGTTATGCCAGTCTTTCAAAATCAGTCTTCTCGTGTTTTTACTGGGTTATCACTCTGAGGAGGGTTGTGGGGTTGGACTAGATGACCTCTAGGGGTCCCTTCTAACACAAAACATTCTATGATTCTATGAGTTAGACCCACAGAAGAGTGGAAAGAGGCTTTTCCACCCTTACAAACAAATGCACAGAGTTCTTGGAATAACTTTCATAATTTTGATGTGTTGTCAAGTAGAGTTTCACTTTTTCAGCTAAACTGATCTAATAGGCAGCCCTTTCCAAATGGACAATCTCATCCCCTTCTCCTTATATGCTGACCCGAGTGCTTTAGTGATGCTGTGACTGATTTATGGAGCATTTTGTGATACTGTTGGATTTTTTTGGGATACCGTTGGGGCTTTTTTTAAGGCGCAAGGTAATTCTTCTTGATGGCTTTATATTTTTTTTATGGTAGCCTTTCAAGTTCTAAAAGTTTTAACAATTTTAATTTTCTCAAATGTCATGTTTGTAAGATTGAATAATTGCAAAGGTGGAACTTTTGCAAACAAATTAGCCAAAGTACAGCCCTCCCCCAAATCGTGTTGTTTTGCAGCAGTCTTGCTCTGCAGACAGACTTCAATATTGTGCTCATCTTCAGCCCTACAGATGTATAGGAGGGTTGCTGATTGCATAGCGTATGTGCAGTTTCTCTTATAATTATAACTCATGCACAAGGTGTATCAGTTTGTTAAACTCTCAGGAAAGCTCACTTCTGCTTTATCCACCCCCTAACCCCCTTTTTTTTGGTCATTAAGAACATCGAGGTAGTTTTGAGGTCATTAAGGACAATGGAAAACACTCATTCTAGAAATTCATTCTGTTCTTGAAGACTAAAGGTTGGGACATGGTTTAGTGGTGGGATGGCAGGGTTAGGGTAATGGTTGGACTTGATCTTAAAGGGCTTTTCCAGCCTAAACAATTCGATGATTTGATGATGTGCTTATTTAGAAAATAACGTCCTCCTAATATTTGAATCAGAATTTCAAGTGAAAAGCAGACATACTCTTAAATTATGCAGAAAAGAGTGGTTCCTCTGTAATAATATGCATGGAATATTTGGCTTCAATTGTAGACCTCCAAATGTTGAAGATTTAGGCCCTTTCTGAAGATTTTAATGATAATGTGACACGATTATACTTGTATTTCGAGTTAGGTGACCTTTAAGAAAGGGGTGTGTGGGTGTGTACAGCAAACCTCCCTGTACATTAATGCATTACTGTGGGGAAGGAAGAGCTTCTGCCTGCAAAACTTACATGTGTTCAAAAAGGAACTGCAGCAAAGGGCCTCTTCCTCCTGATGTGCCTATGTATGGTAAAAGTACTGGTTTGAAATGGATCCGGAGGGAAAAGGCAAATAGCTTTCAGGTATCAGTTGTACTGTTGTTCTTAAAATACTTTTTTTTCCTTTTGAAGATCAAGTTCTTGTGATCACATGTCACCAGGAACCAGTAGAAACAATTTGCGTAACTGAGATTTAACTGGTTTAGGGATTCATTGTTGGTAAAAGCATCATAGAACATAACGTTTTGATATTAGTCAGTAATGAATGTGGTTGGAAAAACAATGATTTCTCTCTTTACAGAAAAACCTGCCATTGCTCCACCGGTCTTTGTATTTCAGAAGGATAAAGCACAGAAGGTAAGGAGATGTTGATACAGTTTTTTGTTTTTGTTCTGTAGCCTGACTCATTCCACCGTGAGCAACCCTTTGTCTATATTGTTTTGAAGTTGCAGATGGGGAATAGAGCATTAACATTATTAATGGGCATAGGGTGAAGAGGTACTGGAGGGCTGAAAGTGGGAAGATGTATGAAGGTGGTATGAAATGGGTAGCTCTTCAGACAGCAGATGGACCAAATCTGGGAGAAAAAGGGTCTTCAAAGCTGTATTTGAAAGGAACAGGTAGCAAAGGAGTGCTGACAGTTGCATGAGAACTAAAATTTCTTTTTCTGATAGTAGAGTTAAGGCAAAGCAGAGAAAACCATGGTCTGGATCATTGCTTTTTACCTCAGTATATTTAAATGTATCTCGTATCTTTGGTTAGTCAGCTGTGAAGTGTCTGATTACCTTGGAAAATGGTAATCCTGTTCCCTCACTCATCCCTCTACCCCTGCCATGTGCTCCTGTCCCCTGCCTTGGGGTCTGCGGTAGCGGTTACACAGCGTTGAGGTAAGTTGGAGCTGTGCCGTAACCTGCTGGAAGGTGTTCTGTGGGTGAGCTTGTGTTGAACCAGGAGGCTGATACAACTCATCCTGGGGCTGAGTAGAGCTCAGGAGAGAAATGAGAGTTGGGGGAAGGAGCAGGACCTTCCCTTTAGCAGAAATTGTTATTAAATTTAAATGGATGTAATGGAAAACCATGGCCATGTGGACCAAGTGCAGTATAGTTTGCATTCCTTCTCACTCAGGCACACAAAATATTATGGATGAGTGCTAGGGTGTAGTTTTCCTTGCACTTTTTCCAAAAAGTCTTCCAGTTTCTTATATTGTGAAAATATTTTTAGGAAAATAAATTGATTAGCATTTCAATATATTATGGTGTTTAATTCTGCCTTGTTAATAGAAAAGCTGCTAACATTTTGGGGGAAAAAAATCAAGGTTACCTTTGTTTCAGCTGAAGCTGATGGGAACCGAGAGAAGTGTACTCATGTACACGTGATTCACTTTTTTGAATAACTGGATTGTTTTTATCTGTGCAATCAGAAAATCTTATCAAATGTTTGAATAGAAATACTGAACCATTTTGCAGTTGGTAGCTTTTCTTTGGTGTGGAACAAGTACCAGACTTGAGCTTTCTCACGGGTTTAGTAGGCATAGTCCTCAGCAGGAGCTTAATCTTTTGTCAGCATGGAAAGGATTTAAATCTACTGTTCTTCTAATACTAGCTAATCAAATTAAATATATCTGAAAGTAAATCTTTTAGAAATGTGCCTTTCAATTACACTTTTTACAGTGACTGTATACATGTACTTTGGAACAAAGGCAGCGCTAGTGTTTGTGCTATCAGTTTGGCTCCTGTTGTTTCCTTCTAGGGAGCAGCTCCCAATCTAAGCTGTTGCTTAGATGGTTCCTGAAGTCCCTTCTGAGTTGCATCATGGTGAGTTTTCTCCCCAGGTGTCCTTTAATCTGGCAGCGCTTCCACAGTTAGTGTGGAGGTAGCGATCATAGCAATGGGCAACCCAGACAAAGCAACATGGTCCTGTGTCCTTTCTTTGCTGGCCTGGCCCTTTTGTGCTGAGCTGGCAGGGTCTTGTGCTCTCAAGTTCCTTCACGTTGTACTTTCTGGTTCCGCACAGAGTGCCTACCTCCAGTGGCCTGCACACAGTGTATGCCTTCAGTGTTAGGCTGTGCAGGCTCCTGTGTGGGGCTGTTGTGATGGGTTGACCTTGGCTGGACACCAGGTACCCACCAAAGCCATGCTCTCGCTCCCCTCTTCAGCAGGACAGGCGGGAAGAAAATGAAATGGAAAAGAAAAAAACCTCATGGGTCAAGATAAAGGCATTTTAATAAAAACCAAAAGTAAAGGCCGTGCGTGGTAGCAAAGGCAAAACAAGATTTTATTCTCTACTTCCCATCAGCAGGTGATGTCCAGCCACTTTCTGGGAAGCAGGGCTTCAGTATGTATAGCCATTGCTCCGGATGACAAAAAGTCATAAAAAATGAATGCCCACCCTTCCTCCCCCTTCCCTGAGCTTTTATATCTGAGCTGATGTCATATGGTATGGAATATCCCTTTTTGGTCGGTTTGGGTCAGGGGTTTTGGCTACATCCCCTCCCAAGATCTTGCCCCCTTCCCAGCCCTCTGGTGGTGGGAGAATGTTGGAGACACAGCCTTGATGCTGTGTGAGCATTGCTCAGCAGTAGCCAAAACACCAGTGGGTTATCACACCTTTCTGCATGCCAACAGAAAGCACAGCACTTGAGGGCTGCCAGGAAGAAAATTAACTCCATCTCAGCCTGACCCAGTACAGCTGTGGGACAGATCTGCACTCTGTCTCAAGAAAATACTTGTAAAAAATATTAACTAAAGGTTTAACGTCTCTTTTGGGATGGCAGAGAGGATCCAGGGCTCTAGGGAGAGGGATTTGTGATTCAGTCTTCCCAGCTGCCTCTGAGGATGCTGAGGACTGGTGATGCTGAGTGGGCAGCTGTGTGCAGGACAGTGTCTGCCGGGACATCGCCAGAAAACCTCTTGGGTGGGATGGAGGGACAGTATGTGACGAGGCCTGCAGGCGAGCCAAGCCTCTGGAAGGCACAGTGATTAGAAATGAGTTGGGAATTGGTCTAAATACTGTGTGGTGTTGGTGCTGGAGAGGGGGTAGCCCTGGTCAGTATGGGTGTGGAATAGGTCTGGCTTGGCGGGGAGCAGGGCTTGTTCCTTGAAGCAGACCATGATGAGTCTACCTGAGACATCTGTCACTTTGGTTAGCAATTTCCAAAGTGTAATATATCTACTAATAAACATAAATGCTTATGTTAAATTGTGTAATGTGTGGAGATGAGCAGTTTTCTTAAAACGGGGGAGGGTGGGTGGTTAATAATGATTTTCGTAGCTTATACTGTATGTATTTGAGACTGGAGAAAGAGTGAAGGAAGCATCAGTGCTGTGCTTCTGGCCTTTTTACTAAATAAAGGGCCAAAGCCTGCTTGTTGCTTGTGCCAGGAGCTGTTTTTTGTAGTGTTGCTACAATAGTAATAGAGTCAGAATATGGTGCTGTCAGCCAAAAGTAACAGTCACTTAATACACAGAGGGGAACTCATCAATACACACAAATATCTTAAGGGCAGAAGTCACGAGGATGGAGCCAGACTCTTTGCAGTGGTGTCCA
>BOSO01001856.1:54407-97561 GCA_018403395.1 Gorsachius goisagi
GTTGGGCTGGGGGAGCTTAAAGGGCTTTTCCAACCTAATCAGTTCTATGATTACTGACTCTCACAATGCTAGGATTGTCATGACTCCCTAGTCAGTACTACTACAAAAAGTAGGTACTCGGATTTAAAAGATGTTTTTGCACTTGAAAATGAGCTATTGTCTCACTTTATATTTATTATTATTTTATTATTATGTAGCTTGCACCTTGTCCTCTTTCCTCCACCACCCTGGGCTGGGGGGTAATGGTAGAATTCAGTAAATAACACTTTATTTCTGTCTTGTTACATAACTAGATTTGGCTGGTGTACTGCTTTCTACAGGTGAATTGGTAGCGGCGAGCTTTTAACGACGGCTCTGAAGGAAGATAAGTTACATGATATTTGGGTCATGTCTCATACCAAAGTGGTGCTGCAAAAGGATGCAAAGAGTTTAAGGGGTAACTGGCACCTGGGTCTTAAAGGTCAAGGGGTAGTTCTGGAGTGAACAGGGATTTACACCCTTAAATTGTTAGATCTGTCATCAGGGTCCTAACTGTGGAGCTTTAAAAATAGATGTGGAGTTGTAAAAGTGCTTTAAGTCATTAGAAAGATGGCATTCCCCTGTAGTCGGGAGAGCAGGCTTGTGAGTTTAGAAAAGAGAAGGTTGTATTAGACAATACGAAAAGTTGGGTTTGATGTAGTGTGATTTGGAAATGCCTGGGTTTGGGTGATTTGAGGAGGGGGATGCTTAGAAAGATGTCGTTTGTGCTGTGGGCATGACGTGTAGGTTTAGGATGGTGGCAGAGAGAACCATGGAGGCAGTAACTTGTGTTGGGAGAGGCAGCAATATCTCCTTTCCCAAGCTCTCGTAGCATTGTTAGCAGAGCTGCCAAGAGGTTTTGCTAGTTGAACCGTGCTTAAGTCAGTGGTATACTTAAGGGGTTAAAATGAGTGCTGAAGAGTTCACAGTTGTGACTATTGCTACGCTGCTGCACTGCTGCTGCACTTAGAAGAACAATCACAAATGTATTTGGAGAGGGCAGCAGTGCAAGGCAAAGCTTGGAGGAATATAGGGAGGCTGCTGATGTCAGAGGCTACTGAGAATACCAGCAGGAGTTGTCCTCAGCTCTAAGCAGGTAAAGGTTGTGAAAAGATAACCCAGAATAGTCTCCTTGGGCCATTGGATATGGGTGCTAGTTTGGGGAAAATGAGGAAAGGAGGCCTAAATAGCACAACTTAGCACTGGGAGGAAAAACTGAGCCAGGAGTGTTTGTGCCAGCCTTCATAAGAAAGGAATTTTATTTCCTTGCCTGTATTTGGTGGGTTTAGTATCGTGTTAATCTTAGCTTTTGTGTATTTCTTCATGTCTTTCCTTATTTCCTGCGATGCAGAAGCAGCCAAATCTCCAAGCAGGCTGTTAGTATTTGGTCAAGCTGTGTTATTTTTGTGTTTTAATAAAATAGAGGTTGTTTGATCTGGCTGAGCAAAATGAGGTTGTGTAGGTGGCTTCCTAACTTTATTAATCTCTCCGCTGATCTTTGCCTTAGTATTTGAGAGAGGAACAGACTTCTGCCAAGTTCTCCCTAGAGCTGTACTTACAGGAACGTTGCCCCTAGAAAAGAGGAGGCTTAAGGAGAGACTCCAGTCGTCACAGACATAAAACATTACAGCAGGAAGGAAGAGCATGAACTGTTCTTCACCAGCTCCAAAGAACTTTGAACAAGAGCCTGGATCAAAATTTATGAAGATATTAGAAAACACTTTCAGTAGTAAGTGTGACTGAAGACTAACACAAATTTTAAGAGCTTGCTGTTTCTCTGGGATGTGGTTTTTTTGAGAACAGCTGTAGAAACCTTTGTCTGGAGCAGTTTTGGTTGACAAATCCTTGAGGCCTTTGCTGGTTTTTGTCTTCCATGTCTTAAACCATATCTATTCACAAAATTCTGAAACTTGCAGTAGTTTTTGATTCATTTAATATAATGGTATTTTTTTAAATATAATTTTATGTATTGGCCTGGCCAAGAAATTCTTATCTTGGCATCGGATTTTTCTTCATAGAAGAGGTGATTGGCAATAATTGTTATTTTTGGTTTGTCTCTTTTCTGAGTCTTGGAGCACGTATTCCAGTTTTGCTCGGGACAAAAATCAGATTTATGCAGAAGCTTACCTTGCTTATTTAACTTCTTAAAATGCTTGCCACATAGTACAAGAATTACTAAAATCTGATGCATGTGTGCTTAACCCACTTTGGAATATTCTACACTATTGATACGAATTACTTGCAAAATTATTTATTGTCACTTCCACTTTTAAGTATATAGCATGAGTGTGCACTGAATGTTCTTGCATCACTGGCAATTTTATGATCTGTAGGTAGAAGTCAGTGTAAATTGCTGGTAAGGCTCCTTTTTTTTTCCTTTGAATTTCTCTAACCTCTTGCTGAATCCAAGCATGCGAAGCTACTGCCGGCCGCGTGATCCCCTGACAAGGGGCTCAGCAGGATGGGCTTTTTGTCTCCTTCAGCTTTGTGTTGCTTTTTTTGAACCTGTTGTAGCCTATTTTAATTTGATGCCTTCCAGCTCTTGGTCTGGGGGAGTCACTGTGTTGCCATCTTATGCCACTCATTATTTTGTGGTTATATTCCTTCTCCTTTTCCCTCCAAATTCTGTGTATTATGGCTGAAGAATAATAAGGTATTTAGCTATTTTTATGCGGAAACACTTCCGTACCCTCTTCCTATGCATTGTTTTGCTTCTTAAGCATGCTGAATCTTCTTAGTTGTCTTCAGCCTCAGTCTGTCTGTCTACAGCTTCCTAATCATTCCCTGCTGCCTCCAGATCCCTGGCGATGCTTAGCTCATCCCGAGGTTCACTCTGGCTGTTGATAAGGATGGTCTCCCCATCCACATTTCCTAGTACTGTTCTGGTTATAGCTTTCAGCTCTTGCCCTGCTGTGGTTTTTAGGGTCCTGTCTCCCCCCGTGCCAGTTCTTCAAAGGCTGTGTGAGTAACGGCAGGGTTGTCTCCATCAGTTGGAGGCTGCGTAATGGCAGAGTTATCTCCATCCGTACAGCAGTTGGGCTGGGTCTGGGTTCTGTTCAGCCCCACTGTAGTCATCTCTTCTGTACTGGTCTGGCTCTCCAGACCACTGGACAAGTGGGGAAGTCTTCCAGCTAGGAAGCGGAGCAAAGCTGGTTATGCTGCTGGCTCTCTACTGGTCACCCAGCCGAAAGCTTGCAGATTCTGATAACAATAGAGGTTTGAATGTTGAAACTGTTCTGCATGTTTCCTGAAAACTAGAAACCTGGCTGGATCAGCGAGACCCAAATTCCCTCCCTTGCAGAGGGTGAGCTGCTGCTGTATGCATGGTCCTGCTCTCTGCTCGGTGCAGATGAACTGCCTCTGGCCCCGCAGATGGCCGGGGAAGGTTTGGCAGGCTTGAAGAGGCATGGGGCAGAGGTTTGTGTTGTGAGATACATGGGGAGGATTTGGGGTATAAAAAATACCCCCCAGATCTTCAGTGTTGCTGCTTGAGTAACTGCAGTTGTGGTTAGCATGATGCAGGTAACTTGTGACTTAATTCTTACATTTTTTTTTTTATGGCTGTCTCCCCTTGGAGGGGAAGAAAACTGTTTGAGTGCTGTTAATTTTGAAAGTGAGGCTTAGTATAAAAAAGGGACTAGGAGTAATGGGTATGAAATGTCAAGTGGAAGACTGAAGTGTTTACCCCTTGTTTTTATTTACGAATAACATATGTATGTTGTAAGTGCTGTGGCCAGTTCCAGGTAGCCTTTTCATGCTGTTCTTCTGAGCCGAAGAGGTAAGAATAGCAGAGTGCTAGCCTTGGTTTAACTTTTGATGACAAACAAAATGTTTCTTTAACTCTTCTTTCTCGTTCTGTGGGATTTTAAGTTAGTGTTTGGGGCTGTTAGTAACAGCTTCACATTCAAACCAGAAAATCTTGAAAATACAAAAAATCCGGCACCTCCAGCTTTACCTGATATAGGGTTATCCCCATTAAATATATTGACTGTGTTGAGCCTTAATGGTAGTAGTTTCTTGGGAAGATTTAAAACTTTTAACTTGAGTAACTTCACTGAATTGAACCCGCTGATAAAATTGCATGTATTGCTGTCTTCTAATGATTGCTGCTGTTTGAGCACAGGCCAAGTCATAGCTGAAGAACTCTGTGCCCTTAGGATTTAAAAGCTGCTGTTTATTTTTGAGATCACTGTTTACTCTGTTTTGCATGGGCCTGGGCAATGATGAGCATTTTTAGTCTCTCTTCATTCTACTGAATGCTTCCTGAGAGCAAGCCAAGGTTCCGTCCTTCCTAGTGACACCTTCGCCTAACTGCTTCATTCTGCAGATCCTTCACCGTAAGACGCCGGGAGGCTTGGCCCACAGGTTGCAGCTGGGAGAATGTCCTTGGCCTGCATGTTATCCGTGGACTATAATTTAGTCCTTTATCACAATACAGTTGTTTGGGCTCAAAGCCTGTAGCTCTTTCATCCTTCAGATGTGTGCAGAATACGGTAACGTTTAATTTTTGTTCTGCAAGTGAGGTCCTGCAGCATTAAATGATCTGAAGAAATGTAAAGAGTCTGTGGCAGAAGTTCAGCAAATATCAAATCCCATTAGTGTGCACTAATTATCCTGTCAGTCCCCTCCTTGAAATAGATATACAAACTTTTTAATTTGCAAAAGAAAACATCGGTGTTGCTTCTCCGATAATTCACCATCAGATGAATATGAAAGGATTGTGTCTGTGTGAATGTTATAATAATGAATTTCTGTGGAGAATTTTATACCCCACCTCCCTCAGGCGTGGTCTGAAGGAGCAGTTATTTACAGTAATTGTAATTTAATTTTTATGTCTGAATTGGGGGGTAAAAGCAATTAGCTGTCCTTTAGGCCATAAGAGAAGGAGTTAAAACCCCAAAAACCCTATGGCTGGCAAAAAAAAGCTCTTTTGCTGTGGACGCTGACAATTTTATCTAACTTTCAAAAAAGTGCTTTTGCTCCAACTGATGGTTTTTGTGGGAGGGGAAGCCAATTCAGTCAGCAGGTTCTGTTACCTGGTTTATGTGTATTTTAACTGGTGTCTCAGTAGCAAGCAATTCCTTCTGCCATGCTGCGAAAGCAGTGGAATTTAAAAAGGGATTAGCAGATCCTCTCGCTAGGGCGACTGCTCTCTCGTGTTGCAGCCTTGCATTGAAGGGACGTTGTCTTTTTTGCTCCCAGTCCCCTGCAGAGCAAAAAGGTTTGTCGGATTCAGGCGAGGACCCCCAGGGAGAGGTTGAGCCCCCCCACCATGGTCTGGGTGGCAAAGAACCAGCTGGTGAGCGCGACTCTGAGCACCCTGCTCCCGCTGTTGCCTCAGTCAGTGCTACCCTGAGTCCCGCTTCTGAAGCCCAGCTTGCTCCTATTCAACAAGAACTGGCAGGGGTAAGTGTGAACCTACCAAGTACTTCTGCTGCTGAGGGGATGAAAGGGAAAAGTCCCTTCTAGGAGGACTCTGTTACTGTTAACGTGAGGTAGTGCAGCTCACTGTCTGTCTGGTTCTTTGATCGCAAGTGTTGGTCCCCTCTAAGCTCCTATTTTAATTAGTAGAAATGAAACTTGTTTGGGACAACCTAGTGAGTGTAATTATAGAAGACCTCAAGTATTAACTTCTAAATTGAGGGTGTAAACTGCGTTTACTAAGGGTAAGAGCTCTTCTAAATGAGTGAAAAAGTGGGTATATATGAGGGATTTGCTGCAAGCAGGGAGAGGAGGATTGGTTATTCCTGCTGAGCCCTAACGCTGCAGCTTGGCAAAATGAGCAGCTAAAGCTCTGTCTCCACTGGATATAAATGAGCTTGTCATGCCAACCTGTAATGTACTTAACAGATTAAAAGCAGCAAGAAAGGTGCTAAAGCAGAATTTTGAATTGAGGTACTTGGGCACGGGAAAAAAAATCAGTACCTTGAGGTAGGAAAAGCTGTAAGTACTGTCAATTTAAGGTTTTTTTTCTACTGATGGTGCAGCAAAAATTTTTGGAAAGATAAAACGACTAAATGACTGCTACTATATGGTCTTTCAGAGCAATTCTAAGCGTTCATAATCTCACTGGGCCAGTGGGCCATGTTTTGGTGATGCGGGTGAGTGTCACCGCCCACTGTGACCACACACACGAGGCCGGTGCTCTGAGAAATCTTTGCCTGTTAAGTGTTAAGGCTGCTCCATGCAGTACCTGCTGCCTTTTTTTTTTTTTTGCACTAGTATTTTTTTTTTTCCAAGAATGAGCCATTTCAAGTAAACTCAGTGCCGAATGGATTCCCATGAGCAAGGTACAAACGGATTGCTATGAGCAAGGTACAAGAAGCTGTAGGTTAAGCACTTTTTGGTATCCAGAGTGTTGCTTGATGACCTGCAGCAGAAATCTTTCTACTTCAATGATTTTTTTTTTCTGAAGGTTAAAGTTCTCAAGGGTTAATATTTTAAAATATAGCTGGTAAGCATAGTCACAGACTTTTATGTCACTTTTCTATCATTTGAAATTGCTGGTGTTACTAGAACTTGCAGGAAAACTGCAGCAAGTGGTCATTATCTTAGACTTGTTCTTAAAGAACAGAAAAATCTTACCCCAGTTAACCCAGGCCTGAAAGAAATTTAAGAACCAAAATGCTGTTGGGCAATGTATGCTGGGATTCTTGGCTGTACACAACAGATATCTCTGCATCCTTGAACTTTACTCCCTAAGCTTAAATTTGTGGAATGCTGCAGTGCTCAGTGTAGGCATGTAACTGGCCTTCATGTGCACTGGCAAGTGTTCTTCAAATTATCCCAGTTTCTCAAAACTGTCTCTTACCTTGAAGTATGCAGAAGGTCGAAGCATCTTCCGAATGCTCATACCAGTTTGCCGGAGTAGAAAGCTTCATGTAATCTTCCCAGGACCTTGGGAAGGTAGATGAATTAAGACTTGAGTTCTGAAGAAGAGACACTGAATATTTCTTGTTTACTTGGTATTGTTTGTACATGCACAGGCAGATATTTTTGCTGAGACATTAACATGGTGTGGCCGGAGATGCGGCCTCTCGCAGAGCTCATGATGCCTTGACTTTCAGGTGTCCAAGCCCTGCCAGCCCGCAGCAGCCAGCAGCCGTGCCAGCAGGACTTCATTGTTCAAGGGGTTCTGGAACAGCTTTTAAGCAAGAGCCATGGCAATTCAGTAATGCTTAGAAATATGCAGAGCGTCTGGATTGCAGACTTGCCGTACCATGCTCTGAAGTCCTTAAATGTTTTTTCAGTAGAGATTTCACCAAACTACATTGTCCTTTTTTTGCTTAACCTTAATCCTCCCTTGCCTTCCCTGTTTCTGCTGGTTCCTGTGAATAACCAAAACCTCACAAATCTGTTGAAGTTTCTGTAAGTTCTCTTGGTTAGTTGTAACAACTGCATGAGGCAGTAATGGGTGTAAAGAAGCAGTGTGTGTACTTCAGTTTGGGGTGGTTAATTACTTTCATTTGCACTTTTTAAAAGCAGTTGGTAGCCTTTAAAAAGGTAATTTGATTAATTAGAAATGAGTCAGAATTGTAGGAGTATCTGTTTAGAAATAATTGTAAATTTTCTGTGGCTGGAATTCTACAAGTAAGGGGAGGAAGGAATAAGTGGCTTCTGTTCTTAAACAAGGAGTAAATTGTAGGTTGGATTTTGACTGTTTACTGGCTTAAGTGTCTCTTCAGTTTCTAATTTCAAAGAACTGAATGGAAAGAAGTTGAGTTACCTTAACAGTTCCTTATAGCATGAAATGGTCCTGGCTTTCATCTCTGGTGTGTAGTACGGTACACTTGGGTAAAACATCTATTACCGTAGAGTACAGCTTGGGTAGCCTGGAAAGCGAGGCCTGAAATAGAAATGCTGGGCTGCTGTTTAATAGGACTAATTGTAATCTGATGGTTTTTCCAGTTTGTACATGGCTTTGTCTAGTCTCCCCAGCTTCTCCCAAATAAGCAACTACTGGCTGTGGTGGTAACTTATTTCATTGTATGGCTTCATCAGAAAATGAAGCTTATGCTAATAGAGTACACTGGTGTGCCCCCACCCCATGTCATCTACTTCTACCTCTCAGGTTTGACCAAAGGTGCTGAGAGGTCTGGAGATCTTGGCTCTGGATTCCTCTGTGGTCTGTGGGCAGAGGCAGACTGGAGAGGAGAGGAACCATCTCACTGCCTCAGGCATTGGACTTCTCACTGCAGGTTATTCCACTTTGTCATCTAGGTAGGATCTGCAGGAAATGAGGCTTCACTAGATCATGAAAGCCTTTCTTCTGACAAGGAAGGGTTTAGGAATATTTGTCAAGATCTGTAAGAGCTAATTGGTCACTGGTGAAAGCATTATTTTAGTGAGAAAACTTGAGATTTATCCAAGGTTGAAGAGACCTGGTAGGTGGATGCCCAAGTATTGGGGAGTGAATATTGACAGCTGTTCTTTTAATAAAAGCGAGGAAGTGGAGTGGTGCGTCTCTTCTACTGGGTGCCAAGTATAATGAAATTAAAAACCAGTTCCCAGTAGTGTTGGTGACTCTGCAGTTGAGTAACTCGTGCACATTCTCATTCATTTGAAACCAGAAAATTGAACCCAAATGTCTTAAACGCTCAGGCAGGAGTTTCGGTACTGAGGCAGACATAAATGAGGTTCTTTGGCCTGTCTGTGCTTGGGGATCAACCTAAGGGATTATGGCTTTTTTTTCTTCCCTGGCCTTTAAATTCCTGAGTCTATGAAAGATTTAAATCTGTTGTTGTGTTTTTCTGGTAGGAGTTATTTGTATGGTCTGTCCCAACTTCCCCAAGCAATGCTTGACCGTGTGAGCAGTATGGGAATGGGTGAGGATGGGAGGTAGCGTACCAAGGGATCTACATCTTTAGATGTCTACATAGGAAGAAATACATTTGAGAGAAAGGGAGGTCCTTTTTTACCTCTGTGCAGCATCTACTTTGACTAGGATTGGCAGCATCAGTGACCGCTTGAACACTTGTCATGGGGGCTCTTGCTTAGCTTCAGTGTCCTGAAACTCTTGGACTAGGAAGCATGGAAATACTGCAGGGAGAGTGGATGCTTGGCTCTGCTTTGCCCTCAGTAGCTTACAGAGTTGGTTTTGGATATTGATGCTCCTTGCCTGCTCAATGTGCTGATGGTGTATTTAGTTGTGCTTGCATCAGTTGATGAAATTACAATCATGATAATTTGAAGCTTGTGCTACACAGGCTTGACTTTTTTTTTTGGTCTCTGTCACTCGAGCATTGACAATACCGCACATATTAGTAACAGCTTAAATTTTTGAAGGTTTGAGGGGAAATCACCGGTTGATTTTTAAGGATTTTTGCACATAGAGATCAGCAGTTCCATTCATGCAAATTTTTTACCAAATGATTTCCTTTTGCTTTCAGGATTTTTGCTAAAAATTGAAACAAATTGCTGGTATATGTGACAACGCTTTCTGTGCAAAACAGAATTTTTTCTGACTTCAGATGCTGATTGCTGAAACAGACAATGACCGCGTTTTTCACTTTAGGCTTATCTTTTGGGAAGCTAGTATATGTTGGCAGAGAGATGCCTAATCATATCGTCTTCCAGTAGTGTGGAATACTTGGCCAATTATGAAGAGCATAATACAGTATTAATGTGATTGGGCTGATAGGTACGTGTGGATGGGGGTTGTGGGGTGTGTGTGTGTTCCAGAAGTGTCAATAGCTTTTCATTCCTGATACTGAAGGTTTCAAAAGTACTTGACTAAGATGCTAGTGAAATAGCGACACTCTTCTACTAATGTAAAACAAAACAGAAAACCCCTTTAACTTAATTGCATAGGCAAAATGCAGTGTAAATGGGTTTTTATTAGCATTGAGTGAAATACTGATCATAGAGTAGTATCTAAATTCTGAAATATGCAGTGCTCAGTAGAAAGTTTCGTACTTTCTGGTGTTCTTATGTCCAAGGTATTGTCTTTCAGATGATAGTCCTATGCAGCCTTAACCGGTCCTGTTGTGTGTTGCCCCATCCTTGTGTGTCTGCCTGTTGTCCATGCCAAAGTATGACTGGTTGCAGTGGGGCAGGCGGAGTGCTGGGGCTGCCCTGGGCTGTGTCCGTGAGCTGCTGTCCCTCCCAAGTCAGCCGGGCTCTGAAGCAAGGCTGTGAAGGCGAGGTGGCTGTCTGTGTGTCCTGGGTCAGGAGTGGGATGGAAGGGTAGTGTTGGATTAGGGAGAAAGTCCAGTGTGTCACGAGGTTTTGTGACGAGATGGCCCTGGTCGCCTGGTGTAGTGAAAGGAGTCCATCATGGGATTATGTTTTGCAAGAATGAGGGAAATTATATCAGCTGAGAAAAGGGTAAAGCAAGTAGAAGAGAGAGAACTAGAAATCCTCGGAAAAGATTTGAAACTTTGATCAAAGACTTTAATATTGTGATAGCTGGTTGCCTGTGATGCTTTCTGTTTTGTTCCTGGTACTGTGGAAGATGCCAGGAGATTATCCATTGTGAACTCCTATCGAAAGGTCGTAGTGCTGGTTTATAGAGCATGCTTTGAAAGACATTCCTCCAAGCTTTTTCCTTTTGAAGGAACTTGTGTCAGTTAACGTTAATTAGGAAAAATGCTTTGGAATCAACTCCCAAATAATGGGTGTGTTCATGATGAGCTTGGAACTTCTATGATCTCTTTAAAAACAAACCACATTTGAAAATTGTTGTTTTCAGATTTTCAATATATATAAAACTGTAACAATCGTTGCATAGTCTCTAATGATGTTAGTCCTTGGATATGAATTTTCACGTATCTTATTTGTAAATGAAATATTTTGAATTAATCTTATTTAATAGTATCTGAGAGAAA
Organism: Gorsachius goisagi; assembly: GCA_018403395.1. NCBI lineage: Eukaryota > Metazoa > Chordata > Aves > Pelecaniformes > Ardeidae > Gorsachius > Gorsachius goisagi. The sequence goes on from BOSO01001856.1 coordinate 65,252, forward strand.
CTCAATATGCCTACATGTAAGTCATAAAAATAATGTTTTACCTTGAGTGTATGTCATTGACAGTAAAGAAAAAAATCTCCAAGCTGATGATTGTAACATTTGGATGTATCGAAAGAGATTGAAATGCTCAGTGTGTGATTTTTGTTTTATCACTGTCATCTGATTTCAGAGATCAGCAGATGGGTCAAGTCCGGAAGACGGAGATGGTAAGAGATTTGAATGTAAGATGCAAACACATGAATATGTCTCCCCAGGATTTTGTGCATTTTCTCTAATTGCTTTTTTTTCCTACAGAATCTGATAGAGAGGATGGGAGCTACTGTCCACCTGTAAAGCGTGAGAGAACTTCATCCCTAACTCAGTTCCCTCCTTCTCAATCAGGTAAATGTTATTACAGTATTATATATGAGAGGTGGGTTTCCTTATCCTTTTTTTCCAGTCATGTCAGCGGTCTGATTGCTGTCAGTCATGCTTTGGTTTAAGACCACAGCAACCATGTACTCTGACTTTTTCTATGGCTTGTGTTAGCAAATTCAGTGAAGCCCAAAGGAGTCGATAGATTATTTTTTTTAACATTTTCTATCTGTAAGTTTATATTTGCAGTTTCAGCTTTTAATCTTCTGCTGTTAAATTGAAGAATTTACTAGAAATCTTTTTGATTTGTTGTGATCACATTGCTGCTTAACAAATTTATATAAATGCTACCTTTTTCTTAGTTACTCTGCTGCCAGGCAAATCTTCCAAGTCTCAGGTTGTAGGTTGTGTAGTCCTTTCCTTTTCTCCCGTTCCTTTTAAAGCGGAGAGGATTTGGTGCATTTCAGCAACGTTCTTGCCTGGCAAATGAAAGAGGGAATGACCGCTGCCTGCTTGTCTGTACAGTCAGAGCAGCAAAATCACTGGGAAGCCCGGGTTAAATTCTTGCAATTCACATAGGAGGCAATGGCCACGTTTTGATATTTGTGTTCACCCACAGGATCAGTCTCCAAAACTTATGCCTTCTCTCTTCACAGACAATAAGAAGTTTTTAGCTTTGGTCAAGGATTATTTTAGTTAAGATATGTTAGTGCTTGGGGCAGTTTTGGACACTTCACTACTTCATTTCTGTTGTCTCAGATGAAATGAAGGAGATGAGAAAAATGGTAAAGGAGAGAACAGAAAAAATACTCCTCTAACATACAGCACACTTGGGAAGTGTGACTCAAAGAAGAAAACCTAGTTATTTTGCTTTTAATTTTAAAGAAATAAGTGGCTGTGGAATTTAAAATGTAGTTGCTGATATTTTATGGGCACAGTATTTTCATTTCATACTGCCACTGCTAGCTGGGGGAGGAATCCCTTCCTCTTAAGATCTAGATTTTTCTGGTGTAAAACTTAGCGGGTTTCGAGGTGCAGTCCTGTTAATTGAGTACGGTTCAGGGGACCAGTGTTGCTGCTGCCTGCTTGCCAATTGCTCTTACTAAAAGAACACAGTCAGCACAAAAAAAATGAATAGAGGGGTTTTTGTCTGTAGATTTTCTGTAAGGATAACAGAATGTGTGCAGCCTGTTAGGAGCTTCCCTATTTATTGGACCTTATATTCCTTGATTCCCTGTAATCACTAACTCTTCCAGTCTGCAGTGCCTTTACCTCTTGAGATTAGAATCTCTAAAATCTCCGATTTTGGTCAATGCTAACATTTGTTAAGTGGAGTAACATAATTTATGTTCCTCTTTCATGGTTAAATACTGGATGTTTCAGGAGTCCAGTATACTTTCTCAGCACCTGCTTGGCTAATGCACTTTGGATGTGGTTGTTTATTCCCTGTTTGACTCCCTGGTTCTCTCCTGATGCATGTTGTCAAGCAATGACAACCTTGATTGGAATTGCAACTTCCATAAAGGTTTCTTTGACTATTGCTGACAGTATTCAATGGCCTTGTTTTACAGAAAATCTTTCACTTTTCAAACCTCTTAGATTTTTTGTGGGGTTATGTTTCTCTCAAGGGTAAGGAAATTTTGCTTATATGAAACCTGCATCATGTTTAAGCTTAAGGCAGACCATAATAAAAAGAGAGAAGATGGAATTAAAGGAAAGAAGCAAACAAAAAATCTGAAACTTAAATACAAAAGGCAAGTGCCACATCTTTTAGTACAATGGTGTTGAGAGATGAGTTCCACAGTACTGTATCCAGCTCTGGAGCCCTCAGCACAAGGACATGGACCTGTTGGAGCGGGGCCAGAGGAGGGCTACTAAAATGATCCGAGGGCTGGAGCCCTCTTATGAGGACAGGCTGAGGGAGTTGGGGGTGTTCAGCCTGGAGAAGAGGAGGCTGCGGGCAGAGCTGATTGCGGCCTTCAGGGCTTAAAGGGGGCCCAGAGGAAAGGTGGGGATAATCTCTTTAGCCAGGCCAGCTGTGACAGGACAAGGGGTGATGGTTTTAAACTGAAGCAGGGTAGGTTTAGACTGGATCTAAGGNNGTGGAGGCCCCATCCCTGGGCACATTCCAGGCCAGGTTGAACGGGGCTGTGAGCAACCTGATGTGGTTCAAGGTGTCCCTGCTCCCTGCAGGGGGGTTGGGCTGGGTGACCTCTAGGGGTCCCTTCCCACCCAAAACATTCTATGATTCTATAAAAGCTAAAAGAGCTGGTAAATATTGTCATGCTTTACCTCATGCAAGATGATCCCTTGGAGGCAAACCAATCCCGACCTACTGTTGTTGCCTTGTGACTCTTGGTGCGTCCACTTCATATTTCATGAAGTGCATCATTTGTAATTCTTTGCACAACATCGAAAGTACTTCAGCTGCTGAACAGGGCTTTGACCAAACTCCTCTTTTACTCGCTCCTCTAGGTCCCATCAAAGAATGGAAAAGAAATGCTGTCCTTTGCCTCTTCCTTTCAAACATTTTTTGCTCTGTTTCAAACATTTTTTGCTCTTTTTGTTGACCCTTATCCTGCTTAAGTGTGACATCTACAGATGCTCAGAGGTACTCTCCTCTGTTTCAGTAGAATTTTTGTCCTTGCGGGACAGTTCAAACATGACTTCCCTAGCTCTCAGTGCAAACTGTGCTATCGCTCTGAAGCCTTTTGAGGAGCCCTGGTGTTAGCTCCCGCTATTTAGCAAGCATTGCCCTCCTTTCTGCCCTCTCTGCAGAGGCCTTTTGAGATGTTATACGTATTTTATAGTGATATTATACATTGTAACATCACTTTTAATTCCTAGTTCAGATACAATTCAGACTGGAAATCCTGTATTTATCTTCCCTCCAGAACAAATGAAACTTGCTCTTTCCCTGTTCCAGGACAAACTAAGGGGATTTTCTGGACAATGACCTGTTTACTACTGTGGCTGTAAAATTGTTTTAGCTTAGAAGAAAGAAAAACCTAAAAGAAACAAAACAAATAACTAGAGAAATAATTTTCAATTTGCAGCCTTGATGTGTCTGGGAACAGAGTTTATAATTAAGAAGAGCATACACAGCTTCTCTTTATTTTTCTTTTTCCTTGATTGCAGTAACGAAAAACAACGTCTTTATGCCATCAAGCTTCTGTGAACCCTCGACAGGCAATTCTGACTCGGAACCAGGTAAGCTTCATCATTTTTCTGCTTTTTCTGAGTAACCTGCTGTCAGAATCCAAAGTACTCTGATACTTCAGAAGTAAGACCCTGCCTGGGAGAATGGAAGTGGTGATAGTTCTGATCTTACAGCTGTTCTGCTCACTTCATTGCTTGATTTCATGCTTGCTAAAATAACATATCAAAATTCTTAAATGCTTTGGGAGTGGAAGACTGCAATATGACTCTCTATGCTCACCTGTTAACCTCAAGCTAAAACTTAAGGGTTTTTTTTTCATTTATCTACTTTGGATACTGTTTTTTTGATTTTGAAAATGAAATTAACCATAATCTATGGTCATGATGATGTTCAATCATGACTCGTGAACCCTGTGTTGACAGCACCGCTTATTTTGTTCATCACCATTGTTCTGTGGTTTGGTTGCGTTGGTATCAGTTTGTAGGATTTATCATATGCTTAAATGGCACGAGAATAACGAAGTACAGTAAGATGGTAAGGTGCTGATTTGTCTTATTCTGAGCACAGCCATTATGCTCCCTAAAAGGAAACGTTTTGTAATTATACCTTCTAAGTTCTTAGAAACTAATTTTGTAACAGTTGTGGATTTTTTGGATAGTTTTGTATTTTATCTGTATTATAAAGCCTTAACTGTAGTGAGGACAAGCAAAGGAATTTCTTGCCTTCATACTATAAAAGCATAAGGTAAGAGCTAATGGAATTACAAGAACCTAATATTAAGCAATGAAATTTAACTTAATTTATGATAATCAGCAGTTGGGTGCCTGTTAGCAGCTGTCATGTACAGTCATACTTTTGTCCTTTCTTTAGTTTGATTCTCACTTAAAACCTCTATTAAACCTCTAAGTCCTTCACAGAAGGAACTCCATTTCTCTTGCAAAGATGGATTGTTTCGTGTTTCTCCTGAAAAACAATTTTGAATTCTTTTCTTGCAACAACTTGTGTTTCTGTCTTGGTATATTTGGTGTGATCATCACTGAAAACTCGGACTTCTTTTGGAAGAAGGGAATTTGTTCTTTGGAAATCTCCTTATGACTTTGGATATTTACAAGACTTCTGTGGTGTTACAATGGGGAAGGCATGAGGAATTTTATGACTGAATTAATTTTACGACTGAATGTATGTCGTATGTTACAGCTGTCTCCTTGTAATTTTGTATTTTGCCTCTAGAGGAGAAAAGCAGTGGATTCCGGCTGAAGCCACCAATACTTATCCATGGTCAGGCACCTAGTGCAGGTGAGTTCAATGCTTCCTGCAGCAGTACAAAGAAACCAGTTCAAGCATTTTATTTATTTAGGAATTTCCTCAAACTGCTGGTGTAACTGGAAGGTGGCGATACCTATGTTTATGTAGAAAAAAACCTTTGTTCTCCAGAGTGGTTATGCCCATGGACACTGTGTAATGTGTATAGACGCATCCAAATTTTGGCTTGGATCAGTCATGCATTTCTGAAATGTATCTCCCAGTTGTCTCTGCTTTGCATGCTTTGATTCAGTTCCTACAGTAGTTCTGGGCTCCGTGAACTCAATCCCTTTGGTAGCAAACTGGAACCAAAGGGGCATATCAGGATTGCACTGCTCAAGTTCCAGCCCTTAATAGGCGCTCAGTCTGGGACCAGGCTAGAGCAAAGTCCAAAATGTTGTTCACTCCCTGCTTCCTCCTCTCCCTGGCTTTTGACAAGAGCGTGGATGTCACGTCCTTCATCCTATCTGTTCTGCTGTACAGTTTGGCTATAAGGTTTGGCTCCTGCTGAATTTCCTGGTTGATGTTGACCTAGCCAGTATGGGAAAGACATTAATATTACAGCTCCTTAGGAGTTTAAGAGAAAAAAACAGCACTATTTCAGTAATGGAAGTTCTTATTTGTTATATATATATATATAAACTGTTTATTTTATTTGCAGGAAGAATAGTAAATTTAAAAAAAGAACAAGGTTTTTTGAGCTGACATGAATGTTTGAACTTAGGATAGTTGTTACATTTTGGGAGTTGTCAAGTCCTTTGAATATGGGTGGCTTGGAATGGAACTTCTTGCAGAATATTCAGCCGAGTTGCTATGAGTAACTTCTGTTGTGGTATTATATTGGTTCAAGAGTTCATCTTTGTTTTGTTCAGTGAAGAAAACTGAACCTTCTGGGATTGCCATAACCATCTAAAGTTGATGTTAAGATTTTTTTTTTAATTAGGTTATTTAAGGTCAATTGGCTTTCTGAATCAAAGCAGAGTTAAGAGTTGTAGTGCCATGTATCTTGCTATAGCAAACCAGAGGCCAGGTTATTTCAAAAAGCCAGAAGGTTATTAAATGAAACAACATGTAAGAATATTATACTAGCAATACACTTGATTGTATGAGGTGGGGAAAAAGTCATTTACCAGTATCTGGAAGTTACTTCCTTGGAAGGAGAAAAGACGAGTTGGAAAGTGTAGTTGAATAATATGTCAGTAACTAAATAAGATTGCTTGTGTACTGGTTATTTCTCTTAGACTTTTATTTCTGAGTCAGTGTCATAAGCTTTCCTTCTGTGGTTTCCTGGTTAAGGTAGAGAATATATTTTAAAGTGTCTTTTAAGGCTAGGAAGTTGTCTTCTCTACTTGGGACCAAATTCTATTTTAAGGCTGAGCGAGGGATGGGGAGGAAGGGGGTGGAATGTCTGGTTTTCCATTGTATGATCTGTTGGAAACAGTCACAGAGAAGATGAGATGAAGTTGAATTTTTCAACTTAAAAGCTTTATAGCTCTTGAAAAACCTTTGTACTTGCAGGTCTCCCTAGCCAGAAACCGAAGGAACAGCAGCGAAGTGTGCTACGTCCAGCAGTATTACAGGCACCGCAGCCAAAAGCTTTCTCACAGATGGGTAAATAATGCTTTTGCTTTCTAGAATACCGCAGAGGGAGAACAAAACCACAAAATCTGTTTAGTGTAGCAGTTTGTTTTTACTCAGCATCCACCTCTGTTTTGCTAGGTTTCACCTTTCAGAGAAGAAACATCTTAAATGATAGGTATAGTATATCTGTGTTACATAAGGGATAACGCATCGAGCCTTCAGTTGTTGTATATGATGACTGTCTGACGTTGCCAGGCCTCTAACTTTGGTGTAGTCCATGCTTGGTTTTTGGAATAAAATGACTTTTAAGGGTGACAGCGTTGACCATGGTGTAATAAGCTACTGCTGATCAATTGAACAGTAGTGGTAGACTTCAGCTGGCTGCAAAGTGATGTAAAATACCTAAATCACTAGGAGGCGCCTCTAGGTTTGGGGACCATTTTGGAGTTGGGAGTTTGAGATACACTTTTAATTCTTAGTTTGGTCCTGTATATTTTGCTTATTGCACTGCCATGGAATTTGATATAAATAATAGAAATAGGCATGATTGAAAACTGGAAGTTAATGCAAAAAAAACTGTTCAAGGTGTCCATGTCTCCTAAACTCCTGTGTTTTCACCAGCCCCCTACCTTTCGGAAGCTCAGTTGAACAGAATTAACTTTAGTTAAAGCTGAATCTGGCATAGAACCAAATGTTTCTAGCTTGATTTCTCAGTGTGCCTGTTGGCATGGATTGAACTCTACAGAGGATTTAATATCGGGGTACAAATTTTCAGTGGGAGTTCAGTATGTAAGGAGCTAGATCAGTCCAAAGAGGAGCCCTGCTGGCTGTGAACAGTATTAGATTGGAGCAGGGTGGTTGCTTGAAGTTTTGTGTTGAAGTCCCTGCAGCGTTTGTATAGATGAAATGACTTTCTGCCACCGTGGTGGCGTGGTTTAACCCTGGCCGGCAACTGAGCCCCTCACAACCACTCGTTCCCCCCTGCTGGGATGGGGGAGAGAATCGGAAGGGTAAAAGTGAGGAAACTCATGGGCTGAGATAAAGACAGTTTAATAGGGAAAGCAAAATCCACGCGCACAATCAAAGCAACTCCAGGAATTCATTCCTTGCTTCCCATGGGCAGGCGGGTGCTCAGCCATCCCCAGGACAGCCGGGCTCCATCCCGCGTAATGGTGACTTGGGCAGACAAACGCCATCGCTCCCAACTTCTCCCCCTTCCTCCTTCTTCCCCCAGCTCTATATGCTGAGCATGATGTCATACGGCGTCGGGTACCCCTGGGGTCAGTTGGGGTCAGCTGTCCTGGCTGTGCCCCTTCCCAATTTCTTGTGCCCCCCAGACTCCTCGCTGTTGGGGTGGGGTGAGGAGCAGAAAAGGCCTTGACTCTGTGCAAGCCCTGCTCAGCAGTAACAAAAACATCTGTTATCAACACTGTTTCTGGCACAAATCAAAACCAGAGCCCCATACCAGCTACTATGAAGAAAATTAACACTATCCCAGCCAAACCCAGCACGCTTGGTTTTCTGCATTTGTAATTTTGATTCTCCTAAGAATTGCTGGATCGTGGTCCTCGTGTCTCTTGCAAAATACTATGGGAACTCTGTATTTTACATTGCAGTGTTTCATGGACTTAAGCTAACAGTGTGCAATTTTGCTCTCGAAAGCTTACTACTTTTAGGACAGTCTGAATATCTAGTGAATTTGTCATTTTCTCATTCCTTCTTGCAGTTCTCAGCAGCGGCACTAATGGTGTAAATATCCTGCCAGATTCTGCAGCCACGTCAGAATCGCTAAGTAATGCAACACTGAAAAGTTCTGACTCTGAAGACAAGGTGAGTTGGAGAGGGCTGGGAAGGACACTGAAGGCGACAGACCCAGCCCAACCCCCCTGCTCAAGCACGCTCACCCAGAGCAGGGGGCACAGGACAGCGTCCAGGCGGGGGTTGAATATCTCCAGAGAAGGAGACTCCACAGCCCCCCTGGGCAGCCTGGGCCAGGGATCGGACACCCTCAAAGTCAAGAAGTTCTTCCTCACATTCTAAGAAGAAAGACTTCAAGAGTTGAATGGCTTTTTAAGGTTTAGTGAAAGACTATTGCCATAATTAAGTAGCAATAAGTATATTCACTGTATGAATCAGTATGAAGTTTTTGTGGGATGTGCTTGTTACCTCTGGGTATGTCATTAGCAAGACGACCTGTACACTTTTAACATCCAAAAGTCCTCTTGAATTTTTTTTAATTAAGTCCAGAAATACTGACCAGGATCACTGAAAGCTAAATATTAAATGGTATAAAGCTTTATAGCTGAACATTTGCAACTTTACCAAGGAGCGTGGTGGGATATTCTTCATAGTCTTGGCATTTGTAGTCAGGATGGACCATCTGCCTGAAGCTTTCTAGCACAGCTTTAAGTAATTGGAGTTCCTACAGTAGTTGTGTTGAATGCTGGCGTCTCTCTGCAGAATACTAGATTGCTTGATAAAAGTGAACGGAACGGAATTAAGTTTCATATTAGTAATTGTACATGCTGATCTGTGGCAGAGACGTAAAAGAGAAAGCTTCCTTGTGAGGGCAAGTACATGGTATTTGGCAGTTATGTATGAGTCTGGCCTGCCCTTGTTAGAGCAGATGTGAATCATGGTCTTATTTTACTGGCAGGAGAGACTTTTCTTTGAGGCTTCTGTCTTGTGTTAGTAGCAGAGTGGGAATGTTCTCTATCTGGTTGTTGTCCTACTCTGAGCATCTCTGTGGTGACCTGTACCTCTTTGGGCTAGGCCTTGTCTCTGTCTTGAAAATCCCTGGGAAACTGCAGGAGCCCTAAGCAGCATAGCCCTGAGATGGGTACAAGCCTTCTAGTCAACCCCCCTTGACTGGTGGGAGAGTTTGGTGGCCAACAGTCATCAGATGTGCAGGGAAGCTTGGTAGGCAGCTGTTCAAGCGTACCATGCAGCCCTTGGCCTTTTTGGCAGCAGGGAGGTTCTGATCCTTATCCAGAAGGAGGTGGACCTGTTAAGGAGACCCTAGGCTAATAATTTTTCCTTTTGTTCAACAGAATGCTCTACACCATTCAGTGGTAGAGGACTACTCCCAGCAGGCAACACTGGCACATTTGACTGCCATTTTGAAATGCCAGAATTATAATCTGAAGGCAGATAACAGCTAGGTTATGCAAAGGTTATGTCCCTTAAACATAAAATGGGATTTGCAGAACTCCTTTGGACCCAAACCAGTGTTGCTTTCCCACTGCTTTCTTTCTGCTGTACAATATGTGCGGAAGGTGTGCCATGGCTGGCAGCCCATCTGAAGTACCTGTAGACAACAACACCCTGCACGAGAAACTAACAGGAGGAATTGGAAATCTATGTGCAGTGGCAGTTCTGTAACCTCACTGGGATCATGGATACAGGAGGTTCACTTGGACAACTGGAGTAACACATTGGATACATACGGGCTTTTTAGGAAGTAAAGCAGGAAAGACAAGGGGGTGGGGTTCTACTGTGCTCAAAGAAGCTGGTTGCATGCAGAGGCTTTGGTTTGGGAAAGGTTAAGATCAGAGAGGAAGCCCACAAGGGGGAGATTAAGGTGAACCTTTGTTAGAGTTGGACTGATCAAGAGGAGAAAGTAGCTAAAGCCCTTGGAGAACTGAAAGCTTCACAATTGCAGACCCTGGTTGAGGACAGGAGAGTTTTTTGATGCAGGTGCTGGATAAGTTGACCAGGGAGGTACTCAGCTGGACCTGATATTCACAGCAAAGAACTGCTTAGAGATACAATGGTTGAGACTAGTTGTGATTGCAGCAGCTATAAGTTTGAGATCCTGAGGGAAGTGGGGAAGAGAAGTAGCAGAATAAAGACCCAGCTTTCAAGAGAAAAGACTTCAGCTTGTTCATTGAGCTTGTTGGTAGGATCCTGAAGGACAGAAGGGCTCAAGAGAGCTTGTTGCCTTTATGGACAACCACCTCAGGGAATGAGTGGTTTATCCCAATGTGCAGGAAATTGTGCAAGTGTGGCAGGAGCCCAGCATGGATGAACTGGGAGCTCCTTAAATCCAGAAAGGGAGTGTACACAACTTGGGAAAGAAGTCAAGGTACCTGAGAGGTATACAAGAGGATTGCCTGGATGTTTGGGGAGGGAACTGGGAAAGCCAAAGCTTAGCTGGAGTTGGAAATGGCTGGGGATGAAAGGGCCACAAGAAGGTTGGACTGAATGATCTTGAAGTTCTTTTCTAACCAAATGGTTCTATGATTATAAGAGCTTCGATGGGGGCAGCTGCTGCATGCTTGTTAGTTGTTAGGTTTTGTGCGTGCTTATTGTTGGGTCTTCTAATGGAAATCAAAAGCTACACAGAGGGAATTAAGAGAGAAGAGGGAGGGGGTGATTCCCATGCTGGCTGCAATTGCCTCCCAGCACCCCTATAGGGGTTTGCAGGTGCAAGGCCCTGAGTATAATGGGATGGGAAGTATAATAGGAGAATGATACGAGAAAATACTGCCAGAGGTGATCTGGAAAACACTGCCATGGCAGCTGCGATGAGAGGTTAGAGCTGCTAATGGAAAGCAGGCAGCTGAGGTGCAGATAGAAAGTCCTTAGCATGACAGAAGGTTCATGAACCTTGAGGTCCTTTGCAACAGTATTGAGCAAGTTGAACATTAACAAGCAGTGCATCCTTTTATTGATTAAGATAATGTACTGGGCTGCCTTACTAAGACTGCAGCCGTTAGTTTCGGAAGAGTGATTATTCCCCTTTACTTGCTGGTGGTGGGTGGCATCAAGGGTATTGTGTATAGCTTGGGGCTTGCCGGTACATGAAAGACATTTACAAACCACTAAGGTGACTAGTGGCTGGAGCACGTGATGTCTGATGAGAGGGGGGGGAAAAACTGAGTATATTCTCCTTGGGCTAGGGGAGGGAAATTGAATTGTTCTCCTCAACTATCTGGTGATGGGCTGTAGCGAGATAGAATGGGACTTGGAAGTGCCTACCAAACAAGTGAGAGGCTACAAGTGTGGGGAAGGGGGATCCCAGTTGGATGTTAGGACCAAACTGTTGTATTTAGTGCAATCAAATGTTGAACCAGGCTATGCAAACTGTAAAACTACCATCCTTGAATTCTTTGAAACTTGACTGTATGAGGTCTCAGGTAGCCTAATGTTAATTTTGAAGTTGGTGCTGCTTTGAGCACAATTTGGACCAAATGCTTGTTCGAGATCCCTTTGAACCTTAACTATTCTGTGATTCATTAAGATCCTCTAAACAACAATGGAGGATTTTTTAAAATGTAAAATTTAGAGATGTTACTGGCTTGTCAGTGTAAGTGACTGTGTGACTCAACATCTTGTAATGTGTGCTTTTTGTTTAAATAAACTCAATTACCTAGGGTAAAGTTTTCAATTTCTTTTCTTTAGGCAGGAGAATGTCAGAAAAAAGAGTCCAACAATACTTCAGATGATGACAGCTGTGAGAAGGCAGAACTAAATGCACAGCAAGCGTTTGTATTTGGGCAAAACTTAAGAGATAGAGTTAAGGTAAGCACATGTTTATCTTGACTAAGAGTTGACATATTTAAGTGAGGATAAGAAGCAGTAGAACAGATTGGTTGTTGGCATGAGCATTACAGACTGTTTATTAAGTACTTTGAAGCCACTGTATAATGGGGTTAAAACTTCCATGTATATATGCAAAGCTAGAAGCTGTGAATGCAGTTCTGTTGGTTGTTTAGTAAAACTGGTCTTCCGGACATTTAATAAATTAATACAGCTGTTTAGCATAAGAAGCTTTTTTGAAAATAAATGCATCTGCTGCAATCATAGGTAACATCTAAAGCTCAGTGCGATGTAATATTTTCTCTTACCTTTTGGGTCAGAATTAAGTTGAAACGTGTTCCTAAGATGCTCTTATGCAACCAAGATTTCACAGAAAAGGTGAGAAAAGAAACACAGGGCAGCCTGGGTTCAAACCTGTGCATGGAGTAATTGAGTTGGATTGTCGGTACCTCCTGCTGCAGACAGGTTTGCACAGGTTTCCTAGCATAACGAAAGAAAGTGGAATACTGGGACGTAGGCTTATATTTTATTGTGGATGAAACTTTTGTCTTGGGAAAGAATGAGCTGAAAAGTTTGTGGTCAGTGGTTAAGTGTCAATATATACTTGTTCTTTTTGTAGCTAGGAGATGAAAGTGATGAAACTGCTGACGTGCAGAATGCAGGCCTTCCTACATCAGACGTACCTTCTGCAACAAATTATTTTCTACAGTACATCAGTTCCAGGTGAGATTACAGGGAAACCTGTAGGACAGTTTTCCTTATTTCTGTGTTCAAAATTACTTGTGATTTGGCTCTTTATTGGATGCGGGACTTACATTGGGTCAGTGGGAACCCGGGCTTCTGAAGAATGAGGTGGCAAACTTCAGGTCTGAGGGAATCCTCAATCATCTGGTCAAGGGAGATGCATTTGACACCATTTACTTGACCAGGTCCTCACCAAAGCCTCTTCAGAAAACTAACAAGCACAAGATGAGAGAAGTCTTCTCATGAACTATTAGAAAGAAACGGTGATGGAATAAGTTGGGGCTATCAGAGTCCTGTAGAGATCTGTGCTGTGTTTGTGGTGTTCAATATGTTTCATATGATATGGATAAAGGGAAGAATAGTTTAAAAACTATTTTTTCATGATAAAAAGCCTTTCAGAGCGATATAGAGAGCCCATATGAATAAGCAGGAACCTGTGGGAGGTCTTTGAGAGAATTTTTGATTAGCCAGTAGCATCAGAAGAAATTTGATGTAGGTATATGTAAAGTGAGGCAGCCAGGAGAAAACTGTGCTAATTCTATATATACAGTGATGAACTCTGAACTGACAGCCTTCACTTGAGGCTAAGATGTAATACCACTCCATGAAAATGTTAGCTCAGTAGTGGTCAGAAAAATCAAGTAGTGTTACAGAAAGAGTAGAAAACAGAAGGCAATTTTAGCACACAGAGCTGTGAATTCAAGCAATAACTGGAAAAGCATGGGGGAAAAATCCCACTGAGAGCAATAGAGCAGGAGCGCCTAGAACTGAACTGCAGATGTTTGAGGCCATGAAATATTTTTAGGAAAAGCACCAATGTGTGCTCGCCTTGTTCTTGTAGTCTGCATTTTTAAGACCTGTTGTTCACCTGCATGGCCATCACCACAAAGTAGGCACTAGGCAGTTTTGCAGTGGTAATCCCTCTTGACATTGAGATTTCCAGATGATGTACTGGAGAGGTAGAGAACACCACTGAGTGACTCTGGATGCCAGGTCAATGCCTTTCCAGAGACACTGTCAGATTTTTTAATCAGATTTGGCAGACAATAACTTCTAATATGTGGCTTCAAATACTGGAATATTTAAATCTTTCAACCCGTATGACATCTACTGCCATATTTCGATTGAGTCTTCACTTTGGGAGGATTTATTCATGGTGGGTCAGTTGCTAAAAACCTACTTTTGGGTTTGCCTTTAAAAAATATAAGCATCTCTAAGTGGGACTGGCTCTGCTTTTTTTTTTTTTAATCTGAGATGGCAAGACATTATGGCAGTCAACCTGTAAAAGGAAAACTCTTCTCTCTGTGTAACGCACTGCCAGTCCTTCTGAAATTGTAAATGTACCAGGACACGTGGGAGATATTGGTAGATCATACCAAGTTCCCAGTTGGCATTTGGAGCTCAGAACTGTGGTATGTAATTCCCTCAGTAGGCAAAATTTTCTTCCCCTGAGGATTTCCCCTGTTTTTTGAATCTCCTTAATCAGAAGCAGCAACTCTACATGCAAGCTTTAAAGGTTTGGCTGGTTCCCCTTGAATAGCGTAGTGACATATGTGCCCCCTTTTTCCAAACCTGGTGACGTGCACATAGGCTTGATTTCAAATAGTCTATGTTCCACAAGTATTGTCCTTCCTAAATGGAATTTAAAATCCATTAATAAAAATCATAGAATCATAGAATTGTTTAGGTTGGAAAAGCCCTTTAAGATAATCAATCCCAACCTAACCCTGCCATCCCACCCCCAAACCCTGGCCCTAAGCACTGCGTCTGGCTGGCTTTTAAATCCCCCCAGGGATGGGGACTCGACCCCTTCCCTGGGCAGCCCCTTCCAGTGCCTGACAGCCCTTTCGGGGAAGAAATTTTTCCTAATATCCAACCTAAACCTGCCCTGATGCAACTTCAGACCATTTCCCGTTGTCCCATCACCTGTTACCTGGGAAAAGAGACCAATCCCCACCTCGCTACAGCTTCCTCTCAGGCAGTTGTAGGGAGCAATAAGGTCTCCCCTCAGCCTCCTCTTCTCCAGGCTGAACACCCCCAGCTCCCTCAGCCACTCCTCGTAAGCCTCGTGCTCCAGACCACTCACCAGCTTGGTGGCTCTCCTCTGGACATGCTCCAGCAATGCAACATCTTTCTTGTAGTGAGGGGCCCAAAACTGGATACAGTATTCGAAGTGTGGCCTCACCAGTGTCCAGGACAGGGGAAGATCACTTCCCTACTCCTGCTAGCCACACCAGTCCTGATACAAGCCAGGATGCCTTTTGCCCTCTTGGCCACCTGGGCACACTGCTGGCTCATGTTCAGCCGCCTGTCGACCAACACCCCCAGGGCCTTTTCCAACTGTAGCATTGCATGGGGTTGCTGTGACTGAAGTGCAGGACCTGGCACTTGGCCTTGTTGAACCTCATACAGTTGGCCTGGGCCCATCGATGCAGCCTGTCCAGGTTGCAGAGCCCTTCTCCCCTTGATCAGATTGACCCTGCCACCCAGTTTGGTGTCATCTGCAAACTGACTGAGGGTACCCTGGATCCCCTAGTCCAGGTTACTGATAAAGATATTAAGACCAGCCCTAGAACTGAGCCCTGGGGGACACTGCTTGTGCCCAGCCGTCAACGGGATTTAACTCCATTGACCACAACTCTCGGGGCTCAGCCTTCCAGCCAGTTTTTCACCCAGCAAAGAGTGCGCCTGTCTGAGCTGTGAGCCGCCAGCTTCTCTAGGAGAATGCCACAGGGGAGGAGGATGCGTATTCCATAAGGAAGAGATGAGGGCTCAGATTTGATTGTGAAACTTCTCGGGGAGGTTGTAGCGCTGCAGCTTGTCTAATAAAAGGCATTACTTATCCCTGCTACCTTTGCTTCAGTTATGATACTGCAAGTGGTTTTGTTTCAGTTCTTTCCCTTTATGAGAAAATTGACCTAAAACCACCTAGCGGTTCAAGTTTGTGCATGTGGAATACTGTTTAAAACAAAAGTACGTTATATGATTAAACAGCAAGCCCTCACTCACATTCAGCATTGGTTAATATGTAATCAGATGTATGAAGGGAAGACACAGTGACAAAATTATTTGTCATTATTCTGAGAGAAATCTCATTCTGTAAACCCAGTGTGCGTTCTCATGTCACTAAGCTGAATTCATTTTTGCTTATGTTTCTGTGTCAACCGGTGCTTAATTCTTAAAGCCAGTGCCAATGGCTCACCTTTCGAGGAATTTTATCAGTAGAAGATCAACAGATATTTTTCTGACTTACAAAACCTGTTATGGTTTGGTTTTTTCTTTTTTTCAGTGTAGAGAACTCTACAAACAGTGCAGATGCATCTAGCAACAAGTTCGTTTTTGGACAGAACATGAGTGAGCGAGTCCTAGTGAGTATCCGCTGTGTGTGAAATGTTGTAATTTTGTGAGTAGTCTGTTATAGGTTCTCTCAGGAACTTTGAGAACCTTTAACTATATTTGTCACTGGAGCATGGGGGGGTGTTCAGTGGTTTCCCTTGTAGGTAACTATTTTGAGCGCAGCGTGGGGCCTCATTAGGAGCTATTGCTGCAACAGCAGCGCTCTCCAGGATTTCCCTGCCAAGCTCTACCAGTGTATAGGAGACCGAGTGCCTTCTCGGTAGCGCATGTGGTCCTCAATTCCAAGCACTTTGTGGCACAGCTTGCTTCTTTAAATGGCTTCTTCAATATAAGCATTTGCGGGTGTTTTGTGTTTGTTACCCTCCAAATTGTGAACAGGTCAGTTAGGAGACCCCCACTGATGGGATTTCAGGTCTGGCAGTAAGGCAGCTGCCCCAGTACTGAGGTATGATTCAGGAAAGTCTGTATTTATTGTGTAAAGTATAACTCCTAGTGCCTCACTGTTTCCTACCATTGTTTTTATTGCTGTGCTGGTACAAAAGGGAAACACTTAATGCTGTGCATTCAAACCTGTCTGACCACGGAGCAGGGAGTTCGGCCAGGTGTGCCTCGCGTTGAACTGTAGCTGAAATTGGTTTGCTTTGTTGAACGTAACTTCAACATAAGGGTTGAAATTTGGTTTCAGTTCAGAGGAAAATAATTTGAACTAGTTTTCAGGTCGTGCTCCATGCAGTTCTTTGGCCAGAGCAGTAGGATAGCTTTTACTGTGAAAGGATGCGATTTGTGGGATTCTTCTTTTGCCGTATGGTTTATAAATGCTGGGGCTTCCCTCAGTAACTGATCGCTAGTCTTGTTCTGCAAAATTAATGTATGCTTTCTCTCTTCTGTTTACTGCCTCTTCTTTTTGCGATAGAGTCCACCAAAATCAAATGAAGGTAGTACAGAGAGTAATAAGGAGAATGCTGCTACAGAGTCTGGGTCTGAATCATCTTCTCAGGAAGCCACACCAGAGAAAGGTGAAAAACATATTATCTTAGGAATGGTAGTTAATCCTTGTTTAAATGATTGCCTTTTTCAATATCCCATTACTTTATAAAAACGTAACATTTTTAGGTTGCCTTACTGTCTGCTGTAACCAAAGATACAGGCTTGCAGTGTGCTGGATGCTATAGATTCTCTTATCTTTTTCTCTTTAATATTAAACACGTACAGGCTACGGTGCCTTTTTCATAGTCGTTCTGTGGAATCAGGAGTATTTTCAGCAGAATGAAAGTAGATGGAATTAACAGAGCAGGTACTTGGACCTACAGAGGGTAGAAGAAATGTGGCAAACTGTTTTTTAACAATTCTACTACACTTCCAGTGACTGAATGTTTGAGTGAAAAGTGTGTTGTATTGAGTGGGTGCACCAAAAGTGTTACTTGAACAAAGAACTGCTTGCTGGATTCTAGACTTACATGACACCTCGGATTGGCCAGATTTTCTGGACATTTTGGAAGCTGTGGGTTTTCTCCAGAAAACTCCTTGCAATCCAAAATAAAAGTGGAAAATGAACCGTGCTCTAGGTGTGTATGCACAACTGTATAGCTGGTAGCAGTGTCAGTTCTGCTGGAGCGCCTATAGCTATGTAGATGTCTGTGTTAGCAAAGGCTTTGAAATATTGTATGTGGGGAGAAAATTTGTCAATAATTTACCCCTTCTGTCCCTTTTGTCGTCTTGTGCTTTTAAAACAAGTCTTAAAAGACAAGCTTTAACGTCTGCTTTAAACTTCAGTTCTATTTCTAATGTTCTATTAATGTCTGTCCACTGTACTTTATTTCTCCAAATTCTGGTATACTGTGTGAGACCTTTGTAAGTGTTATAAAATTACCTGCTACTCATTCTCAAACTTTCAAAATGTTGTTCAGCTAATAATATTTCAGAGTCGCTGGCAGAGTCTGCAGCAGCCTATACTAAAGCAACGGCAAGGAAGTGCTTATTAGCGAAGGTAGAAGTGATTACTGGGGAGGAAGCTGAAAGTAACGTGTTACAGGTAAGATGCAGATAAAGTGGAGGAGCTTTGAGTTAATGGGGATTCACGTGGATGTCCAGTGAATGCACACCAGCTCAGCCATCCTCTCTTGCTAATGAACTTTCTTGTGTTAAACCGCAAACTTTGGATATTTCTTATCCAATCCTTACTTTATTGTTAATTTCTTCTTGCCGAATGAATTTTAGTGTTTGGGCCATCCAGATGAACCTCAAGCATACTTTCCTGAATCCACCACACAAAAGCTTTTATCTTCTACAAAACAGTTGTTTGAAGAAAATTTAAATGAACTAAATATTTTTAAGTTCTTTAATTATTGTACTAAAGATTTTTTTTAAACTCTGCATGGACTGTTATGCTAGCAGTCTGGTTTCTCACATAGCAGAAACCATAAAACAGTACTCAGGAACTTGTCTTGAGGTATTTAATTGAATTAGTGATGTTTTAGAAGGACATTCAGTCATGACTTAGACTCCCGATTTTAATCGTGATTTATTTAACATAAATATACTTATTAACTTCAGTAATTCCTTAAAAATGTGCAGGGTTTTCATGTAACACTAAGTGGTATATATATTTTTTTCCTTCCTCTCTTTATCCTCCGATTACAGGTTTTTTTCTTGATCTTTACAGTTTCTCAGCCCTTGAACTGCATTAGCTTTTAAGGACAGCTTTTTTTCATTTCCCAGCAACAAATACCACTGTTGGTGCGAAGTGCACCTGACTTTTGAAAGAATTGACTGATGTAAGACTGTAGAGGACTCTTACCCAGTCTCTGACCACAAGAAGTTTCCTCTGTGGAAGTTTGTACCTTATCTGAAAATTGTTCTTGTTGTTGATATTCTTTAAGAATATCCGCCTTCTGTTACTAAAACCGTATGAAACCAGATGGCATATTTTGAGGAACAGACTGCAGAAGAGAGGATGACTACTCTGGCTTTCCCAGCTATAAACAGTTTAGAATTCCAGTTTGAAATCTGAGGGCTTTTTACCCAGCTGTAGGTGATTAAATATTAAATATAGCATTACTTCAATCAACCATTATGCTACAGAGATGTTTTCTGTTACAGATTCAGTGCAAGCTGTTTGTATTTGATAAAAACTCTCAGTCTTGGGTGGAAAGAGGTCGAGGACTTCTGAGACTCAATGATATGGCCTCAACAGATGATGGAACATTACAGTCTCGGCTGGGTAAGAGGAACCAGGGAAATGAGGTATTGGGTGATGGTCAGTGCTGTCTTCATGGGATGCTTCCATGACACAGAGCAGCATTTGCTTCAAGTTATGTCTTTACTACAGAAACTCAGAAAGCAGTTTGGACCTTTTCTCTTGCTTCAATTTATAACCATTTCTTCCTGAAGAGAGTATCTCTTCATATCCTGCTATTGTAGGAAATCATCCAGTTACTGCTTTCCCCTCCACAAAAGCAAGCTGTATTTATAACTAGAATATTAGACTAGAAATTCCTGGTAACATTCTTCAGGTCTGGACTTTTTGCCTTTTTGGGGTGGGGTGCTTGTGGGGAGGGGAAGTCTTTTTGAGTAGTGCATGATGGTTCGGAATGGGCATTATCCTGAGATTATCAGCTCAGATCCATCCACTGAAGTTTGATGTATTAATATAAGACTTTGGACTGAATACCTTTAGACATGACTGATAATCTTTAATACCTTGCGTTCTTCTCAGTTGTGACGAGACTCCTGTTTTATGGGCTTTCCCCTGATATTCTTTGTAAAGAGACTTAAACATTCATACAATAAAAAGCCACCTGGAGTGTTTTGAGCTTCCTGTTGTGTCTTTTTCCACCTAACTGATCTTTTCTGTTGGCTTTAGTGATGAGGACTCAGGGGAGTCTCAGGTTAATCTTAAATACCAAGCTCTGGGCTCAGATGCAGATCGATAAAGCCAGTGAGAAGAGTATCCGGATCACCGCCATGGATACAGAGGACCAGGGAGTTAAAGTTTTTCTTATATCAGTGAGTACTGTTTTTTGTTTAGATTTTAACCTTCCTACTAAAATTGGTGCTTGCCTAAAATGTAGCAGAGGGTAATGTTCCCACTCTTCTTTGCACCCTACCTCCTTACCACCACCCTCTCCCCAAAGACAAGGGGCTTGGCAGGCTTTGCTTGTCTGAAAAGCCTTACTAATTGTGAAGAAATTCCACATAAAAGGCTGCTCTAGGAAGCCAGATTGTCCAAAGCATTGACCATGGAGCCATTGGATCTGTTCTACACCTATTAAGACTGTAACCTGTAGTGTAAGATTCATGCTAATCATTTGTTATCAAGGGAGACAGACACTTCATAGATCTCTGTGTAGTAGCTTAACCAAAATTAGATGTACCAGAACTTGTAGCGTGAGAAAGCTGTCATTGTCTGTCTACAGCACAGGTGGATGTATCGGTGCTCACTGGAAGTGAAACACTAAATATCTGTCAAGAACATTGTTATAGTTAAGGGTGCCGCTTTTAAACTTTGATTTTTCTTTTAATACAGAGTATTCCAAGCAGTAGCAGAACAGTGAAAGTGATTTCTCTGCTTGGAAACGGGGAAACAGCAATCCCAATTAGAATTACTAAACCACTTGAGAGGTTATGATACAGTCAGCAAGAAAGAAAGGTCATTCCCTAATGTCAGCTAAGAGCACTTACAGATTTTGAGAGGTCCGAATGCATTCTTTTGACTTACACTGATTCTAGGCAAGGGGTTACTAAAGAATTAAGTGTTCTTGTGGATCAGAAATTAAGAACAGCAACAAATGGTCGGCTTCCCCTGTGACATTAGGTTTGTAGGGCTGGGATCTGGAGTCCCAGAGTGGAACTTAAATGGTACCGAATATCCACTGATGAAGAAAAAGCAGTGAAATTAATGGATAACTCTCAGCATTTTTCTAAATTTGACAAGTTTGAGTTAGTCTGTCATCAGGTTATTCACTATTTATTTTAGTATTGATAAAAAGTATCTTGTATGGGATAATGTATTCACTGCAGCTCAATGCAGGGGGATTTTGCAGATACAGAGGTGGCAGATTTAAGTAACAGATGGGGAGGATGGAAACAATTTTTTTAATGAAAGAATCTGAGAATTGGGATGGTTACCTTACAGTTAACTTGGAGTAATGGTCAGAGTCATTAATATGAAGACTTCATTGATATAGTGAAGACAGTTTCATAGTATTCAGAAGTGAGTTCCCTTTCAAATAATGTCCATTAAATACTTAATTAGACCTAAAAATTGATTCTTTTGAAGGCATGAAGTAGCCGTTAACCTTAGAGTAAAAAAAAAAAAAGTTCTTGGACAGGCTGTCACAAATGCTTCTCTCTGAAACACCTGACCGGTATAAGAGTGTAAAAAAAATTTCGAATAATCGCTTGCCTGACTACATGTCCGTTCAGTTTTCTCATTTTATCTTAAGTTGAAATTTTATGTCAATGCATCATGAAACAAGAGACTTGGTTGTGATTAACTAATACGTGAAGTTGAGTGATAGATGAAGCTGGAAAAATCTGTGCAAGACAAACTTATTAATTACAGATCTTTTTAGCCTAAGCTTTTGGGGGGTGTCAGGAAAGCTGCGTTACTCCTGGGTGAAGGAGGTTGATATCAAATCAGCTAGTACTGGTTATGTTAGCCAGAGAAAGTCAGCGCTGAGCAGAGAGGAATATACTCTCACCATCAGGGTTTAGTATATCCAGCATCTTGCTATGTGTACCACAACCCCTTCTGACCTAGTTTGAAAAACCCTTTATGAGAAAACTGAAGAGTAGATGGTGAAATTTGGCATGATCAGTGTGTATTACATAAGCAGTGTTTTATTCTGTTATAATTCTTTGCACCTTTTTCTTGGTTTTAATATTAAAAAAAAATGTAGGCAAGCTCTAAAGATACAGGGCAGTTGTATGCTGCGTTACACCATCGGATCTTGGCCTTGCGGAGTAGAGTGGAACAAGAGCAAGAAGTCAAGAATGTAGCACCAGAGCCAGAGGTAACACAATCAAATGAGGAAGACAGTGATGATGATGTCATTGCACCTTCAGGATCAGTTGGAAGTGGTAAGCAAGAAAGACAATGGAGTTTCCTGTTTTCCATATATTTTTCTTTGTTGTCCTTTAAGGCAGGCTGTCCTCTCCGTGTATTATAGGTGTACTTCTGGCCTGTTAGTTCTCATAGGTGTTTGTGAAATAAGACTCATTGCCTGAATTGCCTTTTTGAACGCAATTGTTTCTTGCTGCTTCTTCAAACTGGTAAAAAGGCCCCTGTGCTGCTTCCATCTGAATTTAGCATGTCACAGTTTAGCAGAGGTTATCTGTGCTTCAGTTCTAGTTTTGTTTACAGGGTTTTCAAGGGGTGGCTGTGAGTTTCGTTTTTGCCTTACACATGGCCAAGGCTTGCACGTCAAACCTGAGATGACTGTCTTGGGCTGCTTTCAGCAGGCAGGATCCAGACTGACCCTTGAGTAGAGTGCTGTTTGGAAAGCAGAAGGTTTACAAAGGGCTGTGAAAAGAGTGTAATTAAATTTCATTGTGCATGAGGAGACCATAATTTAAGAAAAGCATGAGTTTCCGTTTGAGGAAGGCTTCCTTCTGTACTCCTGACTTGGGAGTCATCTGTGCTTTGCTTTCCTGTGG
This sequence comes from Gorsachius goisagi, assembly GCA_018403395.1. Taxonomy (NCBI): domain Eukaryota; kingdom Metazoa; phylum Chordata; class Aves; order Pelecaniformes; family Ardeidae; genus Gorsachius; species Gorsachius goisagi. The sequence continues at coordinate 87,948 of BOSO01001856.1, forward strand.
CTTGGAACTTCCAACCTTTGATAGAAACCAGATCCTGATTCACTGCAGGGGAAAAAAGAACGAATGAATACAAACAAAATCAGTGGGTGGATTGAAGAGGCTGGAAACTGAGCTTTTGGGCTGTGGGATGCTACGGGGATCCCTAGACCAGATTAGACAAGAAGATAAAATTCTGCAGTGGACAAAACTTAATCTGGAGAAGGAAGATGTAAGGCAGGGGAAGGGGGAACTTCACAGTTCTCATCTGTCATTGGAATCCTAAATCTGGGACTTCTGTACGCTTTTCAGGTAGGGCCTCTTACTGTAAGGCAAGAAACAACAGATATTTCTTATGACAGAGAACTACTTTCTTCGTTTCAGGTCCTAATGATGAAGGTGACGGGCAGAATGTTGGCAGCACATAGCAGATGTGAGCCGATCTGCTTGCAAGGCTGCTATGAACACCATCTTGCAGGCATCTCTGGATACCCCAGGCCAGCTATTATTTCAGGCAGTGTTGAAGGCTCCAGGACTTAAGAACTGTGCATCCCTGTTCTGTTTGTTTGGTTTTTTGGTCTGGATCAGTAGATTCCACACAAAAAAAGCAGACTTGGAAACTACCTGAATGTGGTTTGGGACGTGAAAGCTCATCATATTGATGAGCCAAAAAAAAAAAAAAACCAAACATTTCCCCTCTTCCTTGTAATTGAAATGGCACATTACAGCTTGTCACAGCTTTTCATTGGGACCTTTTGACTGTTTCTTCAGTAGTTCATGTCTTGCAGGCCTCCGAGATAGAACTTTCCGACATGGTTCCAACTTGAATTCTGCTTTCCTAACCCCTCTCCCCATTATGAGTTTCTGCCACCTGCAGGGAAACCGTGTCCTCACCAGTTCCTACGCTCACTGACTGCCCTTTTGGGTTCGTTCTCTTTCTGAACTGCAGATGGGCAGGTGATGTTTTTACCTTTGAATCCTGACATAGGTTGTGGACATCATTGTTCCCTGTCTAGTGGGTTTGTAAACAGAGAGAAACAAAACATTGTGGTTCACAAGAAAAGCTTTTTTTAATGCGGTAATAAGAGACTTCAAAGTCTACAGGATGTTTTGCTAACTCCTTTTCTTTCTTCCCATTTCATTATTATTATTTGGGGATTTATATTGTGGTGATACTTTTTTATTTTAGTTTTTCAATAAGATGCTCTTGTGTGTTGAAAAAGTGAAACTATTGTTTTGTACTGTTCTTTTCTGTTACTATTTAAGGGAGAGCTAAGCCACTATATATAATAGATGTTGCATACAATTTTTCTTAGAAAATTCTATGTTTCTGTGGCTACAGTAACGTGTAGGAGGCATACAGGTTACACCTTCAGAAAAGTGGATGAGGAAACAGCTGTGTTAGCCCTTGGAAGAATAAAATAGGCTCATGTAATGAGCTCTGTCAGCCATTAAAATAAATCTGTATAATAAAGCAGCTCTCATTTAATGGCTTGATTCAACAAGCCATTTAAGCACTTGCCTGACTTAACTACATGTGAATAATCTTATTGAAGTCAATGCAACTATTCACGCTTCAAGTTGAGTACATTTTTAAACACCTTGCTGAATTAACGGCCTTAAATAGGAAATTAACTTCTAACCCTTCCTGTCCCTGTTCTGTTTCCTGAAGTCTTGCAGCATGAAGAAAAAGGTAATCTTGCCAGCTTTGAATAGTTTGGGCTGAAGGATATTGTATTCTGTTCCACCAAAATAAAAGCAAGAATGTGTTTTCCTGTGTGTAATTCTGAAGTCCTCCTACTGTAACCACAACTCACGTTTTGCTTTGGATGTTTTCCAATCATTTGGGCCTTCTGTGTGAAAGTGGAGGTTTATTTTGTTATTAAAACATATGGTAATTCTTGGCCAACAAAGTTGGAATTTAGTAGTCACTAAGAACAGTGACCATGTCGCTTTCCCTAGAAATCCCCCAAACTGTTCTGTTTCCTTTTTAGTTTACTGATAGAGAATTTCTCACTTCCTTGCTCTTTCTCCTGTAGGTTGAGGAGCTCTGAAATGTACCGTTTAAAAGGAAATTAGAGGGGAAGAAGCATTTACATAGCCTGCATTGAAAATGAAAACCCAGGTTGTAGCACAAAAGCAACTTGGCAATGATTCAAATAGCAAAACAGTCCTTATTGCCTCTATGTCAGCGAAAGACGCTTTTCACTGGGAGGAAAGAACATGGTTTTTACCTGTTGTCGGTTGTTAACCCTTGTTGGAGACTTAAGCTGTTGGGGCAGGGGGTGCTTTGCTTTTCCTGACAGCCCGTTAAAGGAACATCTTGGATTATTTTTCCAGGGTGTGAAAAAGGCTAATGATTAGCTGTGCCACTGCATTTGTGATTTCTCTGGATTGTCTGCTCATGCCTTTTTGCATTTTGTTTTTTATTTTCTCCTTAGAGTTACGGGGTTTTTTAACCATGCACAAACCTGTTGGTGCACCCCTTCTCATGCAGCTCACTAACAGAAGCAGAGCATGTTTCTTACCCACCCACCCACACAGTTGTTTCTGCATCACGAGGTCTGGGGAACTTGTGTATTTTCCAATAAGTGATCTGCATTTTTGGATCTTGCATCTGTTTTACACTGAGATAGTCAGATGTAAACAACCTTGGCTTTTCAAATGACCTTGCAGCATGAAGCTGCTTGTTGCCAGCATAAAGAAAATTAATAAGCAGGGTCTAATTGTGGAGAAACGAATGTTTTATTTCTTGGTCCCACACTCCACAGGGTCTATGCAGAGCCTCTCTTCCAGGTGCTTTACCTGAAATGAAATTTTAGGTGCATGGAGATTCAGAAAAAGACTAAACTGTTGCTTTGGGATTTAGTGGTGATACACAATCACCTACAGCATTCTAAAAAATAAAAAAACCAAACCAACCTGGCAACTGTTTACTGATACAAATGTTATTTAGGCTGGAAACTTTGCATATATGTTTATAGCAAAGAGGAAAATACAAATGTAAACCACTAACGGAATTGGCCATAGATTGAGTTCAGGCCCTGCCCAGCAAGATGGAGTTAGGTCAAAGCAAAACTTTTACGTCACTCTCTGCTTTAAGCCTTAGGAAACCAGTGACAGGTAGAAGCAGATAATGCCCACGCCTTTTGCCAGATTTGTGCAAGGCTGTCATATCAAAAAGTACGTGGGAACTACATGAAAGCTTTGATCAGAAAACAGGCAAACAAAATGCCTGAAGCCCTGCGTTGTATTTCCTGTGCCGGGCAAGGGCTGTTTGGAGGGAGGTTGGTGATAGCCAGGTTTGCTGCCTTGCATCAGCCTTCCCCTTGCACCACCCTCCTGCTGCATCTTTGCTCGTAGGTGTTGTTAAAGTATGGATGCTGTTAGCAATTACTGTGTATCTTGTTCTGGCTGCCTTTCAAATTTTCCAGAAGGAAAAAAAAGATACTGAAGAGTGTAAGAAAGTTGAGCACATCTCATGGGGAGAATGTTGCAAGAATGATGGTGTTAGTAAAAGCAGAAGTAAAGCTCTTAGCCATAAAATTAAAAATAAGATTCCACCCATGGGAAATACAAATGTTAAGGTAAGAAAATGCGTAGTTCCAACATCTTCCTGTAGTCTGGTTCCCAGTGGATGATGCGCTGCTTCAGAGAAGGCAGGGCAAGGGAAAGATCTGAATAAACAAGTCCTCAGCAGTTGCCACTGAAACCAGCCTGGGCAGACGTCCAAACTGGTAGAAGCCTGCAGGAATAGAAAAGCTCCAGCTTCGTGGTGGCTTCCCCCCCCACCCCCCCGTTCCCAGTCACTGAGCAATTCTGTTGCTTAGGTATTGCTGCCATTAAACGACTGTTCCTAAAGCGTTCCCCTTCTGCGGTTCGGCCTCTTGTTCTCCCAGTGAGTGTAGAAAATGGTTTATTTCCTTTCTAGAAACATGTTACATATTTGAAAATTTACCATGTTTCCCCATAATCTTCTCTAGTTTTAGGAATTCCAATTATGATAATTGCCATAATTTGTCATGCAAGATTTCATTAAACTGACTTTTCACTGTGTGTGCTTTTCTCCCCTTGTTCTTTTGGTCTTTCTGTGCACTGACTTGCTTAAGCGGAGCTCTGGAGTCCATGATGTGGGTAGCAGACAATGTTATAAAGGTGTTTTAATTTTCCAGGGTAATTTCTTTTCCCCCTGTGAAGATTAGCACAGAGGTGCTAACAGAGTTGCTAAACTAAACTCTTCAAGTCAATCCTCATTCCTATTTCCTAGGTTATGGCATAGGTATCTTGTGAAGAAATGCTCAAAGATAATTTCTGTAAATAAAAGTCTCTCGTTTAAAGATGACCCTTCAGAGTTCCCTTTTGACTACCTCCTTCCAAGGGCCTAAAGGCACGAAAGCTGAATTTGTCATCAAGAACACTGAGTTCTGTTGCTGGAGGCGGGCAGTGAATGCCTTTTCCAAGGATATCTGTGAATGGAACTTGGGGTATATTATAAAGGAGCCATTTCTGGTCGGATTCTGGTAGCTTACCCTCAGTAGTAATGTATTTGATGTCCTCCTCCTGCTCAGGAGACTGGGAGGTATCGGTTGAGCCCCCAGCTGGAGGACATCTGCTGTGGGTAGCAGTTACCTGAGCAGTCCCTGCAAAATGCTTTTTGTATTGGCTGCTGGGAAGCAGCTCGCTCGTTGGAGTTGATTTTGCAGATGAGATCCGATTCCTGTTCCGGAGAGTTGAGAGGGGGAGTGGAGATGCAGACGGGAGGTCTATTGAATAAGGCCATAAAAAAAGCTCCAAAAGAGGGGAGGATGGGGAAATGTTTTGACTGTGACTTGGTGGTGGGTGGTTCTGTCCTCATTTCTTAAAAAAAAAAAAAGTTGCAGAGGTAGAAGGAAACCAAGTTATTTGCAGCTTGTACGATGGCAGGTCACTCCCCCCGTTAGTGAAGGGAACTAACGCTCTCCCTATTAGCTGATGGGTTTGTAGCCATAGCCTACAGTTAATGATAAAATACTTGGGGTTGTTAGAGGTTGGAAAAGCCCTTTAGGCTCATCAAGCCCAACCGTTCCCCTAACCCTGCCATCCCACCACTAAACCCTGTCCCTAAGCACCTCATCTGCCTGGCTTTTAAATCCCCCTGGGGATGGGGAGGTTCTATCATTCTATGTTTAAAGACTAATGTTACTTGCCTGGATTGATTTAGATGTTGCTGTCCCTGGAATTTGCCTGTTTATAGTAAGATAACATCTTACTGTAACGGTTCTCTAATGAGCACTAATTGCCTAGGAAGTGCCTTACAGCATGAGGATGGGCTTCTGAAAAATAAACCCTAGCAGGTGCCCAAGGTTAACTGTGGTCTGTGGGGGAAGGGAGCAAGGAGCTGCACAATCCCAGGCCCCGGCAGCTGCAGGCGTTGCTTCTGCAGTAGAGGAGTCTGTGTCCTACCTCACTCGTCTGTGGAAGGTGCAGTTTGAATCCCCTGCGTGTGTATAATGCTTGGGACCAAACAGTTTTTAACCACTGCTTAAAGCCTGGCGTGCCACGCATTGCCTAATGGCTGTGGAGTCTTGCCCTAATGCCAGGCTGTGGGACTTCCCTACGTTCATATTGGGGAAAGAGCATTAGCACCCTGTGCCACCATACTGCCATGCCTGTCCTAGTCCCACTGTCCAGAACAGTCACGCAGCCTGGGGTTAGATGTGCTTAGAAAGGTCCTACCAGGAGGAACAAAGCTGTGCTGTGAGCTGCTTCCTGTGAGCCACGGCCAGCGAGGGCTCCCGCGTGGCCTTTGGGCTTGCGGTTCTGAGAGCAGCCACTGTCGTGGGGTGCAGAGGAAGGAGCTGGCCCTGCTGCCGCCATGGGACACTGGGGCAGCGTGAGACCAGACTGATCCCCCCTCTGTCACTGATGTACCCCAATACTAACTTGTTTGAAAATGGACACTCAAGATGGCTCTGGAATGGTGATGGCCTGTCCATCTGTCCTGCCATGCCCCCCAGCACAGCTACAGAGTCACAGAGAGTCACAGAGCTTCCCAGAGCTCCTGTCCCCCGCTGTGCCCCTTCTCCAGGGCTGGGAAAAGCCACCCAGCCGTGTCCTGCTTAGCACTGGGGACAAACAGCTTGCTCTTGGGATAAGCTGGGGCAGAGCTAGTGCAGGGCTCCAGCTGCTTTGAGCTCCTATCCCAGGGAAGGGGTGCTGGGGGAGGGCTCCAGCACAGCAGGGAAATGCACAAATAAAGCATTTAATGCCCTTTTCACATAAAGGGGGAGGAGAAGTCGACAGGTGAGAGAAAGCTTGAGCCAAGCCTTGGTCACAGACTTCTTCCATTCCGCTGCCGGAGTTATTTCAGTGGGGGGGAAGCAGACCTGGGAGCGTGTGGCTTGAAGGAATGCTGCTGAGAAAGCCTGGCCGCGCGTCGCTGAATGCTTTTCTTGGCAAGCTGAGAAGGGGAAGAAGAAATACTTACTGTATAGGCTACAGTAGAGCATGGCCTAAGTGTGTCAAAACATCTCTATTATTTCAGAAGGAAAAAAATGGAGTTTCCACTGTAACTACACAGAGACAGCCAGAGAATTGGGATATAGTCTTTGAAAATTCATAAAACAATAATCTAAGTACCATTTAGTTATAACTATAGCCCCTGCACAAAAAACACCTCACCACTTCCCCCCCAAAAAACCCCAAACCACTACAAAACAGCCACTGAAAAATGCAACCGGTCAGAGGTGCCCGATGCGTGGGTTTAGGTTTAGACACGGAGCTGCACAGCCTGAAGGCAACTTAAGAGCCACGGATTGGGTGGGAGCTGCCAATATGAGAGGCAATTGCTTTTCTAAAGGATTTCCAAGGGAACGCTCCAGCCGGGGCCAGGACCTTGGACCGGCCGGCGAGAGCCGGGAAGCGCCGGCACCAGGCTGCGGGCCCGGGGGTGGCGCCGTGCTGGGGCGGTAGCGGTGCGGTCAGCGCCCGCTCAGCTCAGAACCGCGCTTGTTCAGCCTGGACCGGGGGCCCCGCCAGGCCCCGGCCCCGGCCCCGGCTCCGGCCCCGGCTCCGGCTCAGGCATGCCCCGGTCCCGGTCCCGGTCCCGGCAGGCCCCAGCAGGCCCCGGTCCCGGCCGGGCGAGGAGGGCGGGGCGGCGCTGACACGGCGGGCGGGCGGGCGGGGCGGAGGGGGCGGGGCCTCGTCGTCCTCTCGCGAGAGCTCGGCGGCGCCGGCGCCCGTGCCCTTGCGGCGCCATGGCGGGCTACTGGGATGGCCCCGAGGGCGAGGACTGCCCGCGCCGCACCTGGCTCACCACTCGCGTCGGCGCCGCCGCGGGTGAGGGCCGGGGCTCCGCGGCGGAGGGGGTTCGGGGGACGGCTGCCAGGCGGTACCGCCGGGGCCCGGCGGCGGGAGCCCTGTGCCCGGCGGCCGGTGCCTGACGCCGCCCTGTTCTTGCAGGCCTGGTCGGGACGGCCTACCGCATCATCCTGCTGCAGCCCGGCTCGGCCCTGGCCGCCTTGCAGATGGCAGCCGCGGACAGCGTCACCATGGGTAAGGGCCCGCGGCCCCCGTCCCCTCCCGCCGGCCGGGCCGCGCCCCGCCGAGCCCTCGGCTCCCCGGGGCCGCCCTGCGGTGCCACGGGCCGAGCAGCCCCCGGCGAGTCCGCCGGGTTCAACCTCCACCGTCCCCGGGTTCAACCTCCACCGTCCCCGGGTTCAACCTCCACCGTCCCCGTCGGCTTCCCCCTCCGCACCCCGAGGGCAGGCGGCCCTTGCAAGGACGGAGACCAAGAGCCAAAGCGCTGAATGGAAAGGAGCGCGGGGCTCGGCAGTTGGCATCTCCTTCTGCTGTGTTTCCTCCAACGCGCTCCTTATTTACATGTCAGATCGGAACAGAACAGAAGAGTTCCTCCCACGCGGATAATATTTTCTGCTGGATAATGTGATACCAGTAATCATATGGGCAATGGCCTGGATTAGTGGTCAAGACGGACAAACAGCCATGTCAGCTCAGGTCGAAGATGCATCTGAGGCAGTCTCTGCCTCCCATGTCCTTTATTTAAAGCCATGTTCTTTATTTAAAGTTTAGGTAAGGCATTTTTTGGCAACCTAGAGTAAAAGGTACGTATTTTCAGTGTTTGCAAAACGGCTCGTTTCTGGACAAAAGTATAGCAGAAGCAAACTTACCTTACTCATTTACTTCACATATTTAGGCATTGTGCATAATAAATCACGCTTGCTGAAGAGCAAACACAGTGTTTTTGATGGCAAAAGGAAAGTAAGTGTGGGGTTTTTCCCATCGTGCTGTATAGCCAAGAAGAAACCACCACTTGGCTATCTGGAATGGTCTGTGTTTTGCAAGAGAAAGCGGTCACCGAAGAGATAAGCAGGGACCTGGGGGGCTGATGCAGGTACAGATCTGCAGGGCTGAAGCTCCCGCAGCCCCTTGGCAAGGGCATGGTTTTCCTCTCACCAAACTCGTCTTGGCTTTCAGTCTAATTTAATGGCTCGTGTCACTGCTGTCCCTCCCCATGTGCTAGTGCTCTCAGCTGGGAGATGGTTCACAAGCGGTCCAGATCTGCATTTTTTGAGTTGTTCAGCTCTAAAATGGGACCCAGAATCTGTAACGAGTTGAGCCATAAAAAGTCATTATAACGGACCGGGTGATGTAACCAATTAAGATTCCGATAAATCCCGTAATCCCAAACCAGAATATTGCATCTTCTCACCAGTTCTCACACCTGAGGAAAGGTTTATCCTGCCCACTGTTACAGGGCCAGAACTTGTGGTCTGGAGCTGCATGTTTCACCTACGGGCTCCTTGCTCCAAAGTGGGGAAGCTGAAATACAGTCCTTGGTCTGGGGTTTTGTTTCTTCAGTGCTCTTTTCGGTTGATTTTAGGATCCACGTAATTGCATTTTCTGCTGAAAAACTGCAGAGGTTTGTAACGTGAGCTTGTGTTTACCACAGAGATTGGAAATTTTTATCCTGGACATGTTTGTTGTTCCCAAGAAAGATAAATGTAAATCCACAGATGGTGCCTGGTAGCCAGTTCCACATTTCATGATCAAGAACCTGTATTACAAAGAAAACCCCTTTCTGTATTTGCTGACACAGCTATTTGCCAAACTTTTTGTTTATTTAGATGCGGGGTCTGATGGGATGAGGTGTGTAATTCAGTGGGCAAGACAGCACAGTGTTGCAATTTCTTAATTCAATATGTGAAATCGATTTACAAAATCAGTTTACAAAAAGAATAATTTAAAAAACATGCGTTTTTCTACTATCCGAAAATCATGGCAAGCCCCGGGCAGGCAGAGGTGTGAAGTGCTGGGACAAACCGACCTTAAGGAGAGCAGAGCCGCCTGCGTTTCTTCTCTGGCTGAATCCCTGTCGGGCTGGATTCACAGGGAGTCGGGAGCTGGGTTTCAGCGGAGAGCCCAAAGCGCAAAGCCCAGCTCTGCTGTCTCTGTCTCTTACACCCTGGGGGAATGTGCTGCAGAGAAACCTGCTTCTCCCTTCTCTTACCCCCAGCTGTTTGGGGGCTGCCCCCTTGCCTCAGCTGGAGGGGGTTTTCACAGAATCCCAGACTGGCAGGGGTGGGAAGGGCCCTCTGGAGCTCACCCAGTCCCACCCCCCTGCCCAAGCAGGCTCACCC
>BOSO01001857.1:11794-50479 GCA_018403395.1 Gorsachius goisagi
TGCTTCAGTTTGTGCCCATTCTGAAGACCACAAATAGAAATCAGATGGTATCTGATGACAATATAGTGCACAGTCATGCACTTGATAAAAGCCAATTTAGCTTATAAACTTTATACACAGTACACACAAAGTGGGAAATAGATGTGAAACCACAGAAAGTCTTTGAGTGATTAATTTGAATTGGTTTCACCAGGAAACTTTATTGTCTTAATAGAAATTAAAACTATACCCTAAGCCTCAGCAGAAAAACTCCTGGACAAACATGAAGATTTACTAAAGGAAAGACAAAGTGATGCTTAACTTTCTAACAGTTTGCATGCATTAGCTCTCTTTAAAAGCCATGAAGCTTTCCATGGATTTGAACCTGTTCCGAACAAAGTGTGTAGATATATAAACAGTAATCTAAGTGTATCCACTTCTGGAATACCTCTTTATTTTCAATTTAAACTACAGGACTCTCTCACATTCAACTTAAAAACACTGATGTACTCACTCCCTCACCTTCCCTCTTTTATAATCTGGTTGCAGATCTACCTAGTACAACATAGCATATGATGCCTAGCGACTAGTGTATGTTACCTAGTATGCTAACACTATTCTTTAGCCGTAAGGATAACAAAAAGTTCTGACTCCTTTTTGTGTTACCATGTCATATAAGAGACAGATTCCAGGATGTGGACATTTCCACTAAACCTACCAGAATGTCTGCTAAATCTGGCAGACAGATTATTTTGGGAGCACTATGAAGTTATTTTAGACAAATACTTTAGTCTAAACAGTCAGTTTAAGTCTCATCCCATCACAAGTTAAAGACTTCTCTTACACCTGGGAGGTCCCAGAACCACCAGCATTCCTCCTGGACAATTGCAGATCTGAATGGAATTACCTTCAAAGGGAGAAGATTAATAAATAACATAGCTAAAGGAAAAGTGAAGTTTCAAGAATGTTCCAGTATTATGGCTTTCAGGACAACACTATATTGTCATGTTTGTGAAAGTCTATGAATCTATGAGATCCAAAATTTTGCTTAAATAATTGTAGATCTTCATGTAATTGTTCTAACAGATCAAGTGACTGGGGATTTGGTAAATTAAAAATGCCACATATGAGGAATTAGATTTTGCATTATAAAACACAGGGCCTTGTATTCAAAGCAGGAAAATCTGGGATGATTCAGCACCATGTCTCAGTTGCACCCCCAGGCTTACTGCTGAGGTGACCCTTTCCTTGCAAGTCACCTGGCTAGCTGGCTAGCTCCCACTTAGTTGGCTGGTAGAGTCTTTCCCTAGGTGTGGGTCTTTAAAGTCTCTTTTACTACTCCAGCATTCTCATTTCACAGAAACAGAGGACAATAGGTCAGAGAATAACTTTCTAAATTAAATGTAGTAATTCTGTGTATGTTTTATGCATATATACACACATGCATGCATGCATAATACATACACAAAATACATATATATATGAATATATATAAATAAAATATCTACATAATAGTATCTGTTTGCAGTGCGGGTGAAAACAAACACCTGATACATACAACAGGATATATATACCAGTAAGAAGATTCAATTTATAGGAGGATCCAAGAAGATTGCCTTCAAATTTACGAATGTGGAAAATCAGATCCCATGCTCCCACATAAGACTTTTTACATGGACCCAAGTCTCAGTCCTACTTCTCTTTTCAACATCTTTTCCATCTTGTGCCATTAAAGCTGCACTTAAAATTTGTCATTCTTCTGGACAATAAATGCAGGCCACAGGGTTCCTAATTCAAAATCCTGAAACACATATTGCCTCTTGTATAATGTATGCTGCCCCTGCTAGTACTCAGCACAGGATGGCTAGGGGGGCATATACTAATAGGCTGTGTCAGGGGTTGATTCACCTTGGGAACATATTCCTAACCTGGAGAAGTCAGCAGGCTGCACCCTTCCCGACCACAGCTGCTTTCAGACCACTGCGTTTAATGGATGTTTATGGGCTCTGCCTTCCATTATTTTCTCAGTTCAATTCACAGCTCCTGCATTTTGCCCTCTATATTATCCAGTAGTAGTGAGTCCACAAGGTAATTAAATCCCAGAGGAAAAAAAAAATTCCTTTTTTTTGTTTCTTTTTTAAATGTAAACTTGGCAATGGTCATATTTTTGAATACTAAAAAAAATTCTCCCTATTCCCCTTCTCTGCACCAGTCATGATTTCTAACTTTTAACATTCCTCTGCCTTCATCAGTTTTCTCCTTTATGAAACGAAAGGTCCTATTCTAAGGAACAAGCTCATCAAATTAGAACATGGGAAACTCTGACTTAATTTTAAGAAAAATAATTTATTGTTGGGGATGGTAAAACATTTGAATGGGCCCAGAAAGCACGAGGGATCTTCATCTCTGGAGAAATTCAGAATTTGTCTGGGCATTGCCCTGAACGGACTGCTAAAACTGGTTTTCATATGTTTCATGAAGAAACCTACACTTCTGAGCTCTAAGAAATCCCAACCTGTAACGATCTGTTATCTCATAACGGCTTCCCTTTGTTGTAAGTATTTAAGGCAGGAGGTTATCAAACCCATTTTTTAAAACTGAAGCATTGCCTGGATTGCCCTAAGTACATGTTGCAGTCAAATACTGCAAGAGGACAAGGAGCAAACACAGTTCTCCTGGTTTGACTTGACTGCTGCCTCTTAACCTGTTTCCAGTACACTGATGAGAGAGGTCATTTATATTGCCTGAAAAACCATGTTCACGGGTGATATATTGGACTGGAAGAGGAAAAAAACGTGTCAGAGGAATGCATAACGTTCTCAGGAGACCCGTTTTGCCTATTTTAAACCAGAAAAATTACCAGATGAAACCAGGAGAGGGCGTTGAGCACACAGAATATTGTTGGTAGCTAGAAAGGCCCAAGTTCCTGAATGGTATGGTATTTTCCTCTTTCTAATAAGGGCTAAATATTTATTTGCCCCATCATTGGCTCTAAAGAAGATGCTTTTCTGAGGTTAAATATCATTGCATTGCCCACGATAGGTCTAAGGGTGTCTCAAAACAAAACAAAGGTTTCCACATCAATCTTGCTAAAATAAAAAAAAACAGTTCAGAATTACTGCCGAGAGTTTCCTCTTGGGCTAAATGGAAGAATGTGTTTAACTGGACAAATTCCCAGAATTAATGCCACAGAAATTTGCATTAAAAAAAACAACAATCAGCACTTAGAAGTGGAAAAACCATTGCAAAGATCTGTTCTAAGAAATCGCTTTCACAACAGTTTTCACATGAATGCACTCTCTGAGTTGCTTCTTTCCCAACGTACTTTATTTTCAAGGACCCTATTTAGTGCATTTGGTCTCTCTTAGAATGTTTAACTTCTGGTGAACTCTGAAAAATCTATCTGTTCATTAACAAAATGAGGACAGCATTTCTTTGGTTTTCCCAGAAAGAAAGGTTGCTACTATATGTGTTGCTGCGAGGTCCACTGGAGGCATAAACAACAATAAATTGTCCTGCTGGATTGAGGCATATAATTTTCATAGTTTTCTTTAACAGGAAACTCCCTTTGAAAAGACAGGGTAACTTCTAGCTTCAAAGATGCTGTAATACAAAAAAAAAAAAAAAAAAAAAAAAAAAGAGTTGCTTTGGCTGAAACAAAAATAACCTTTTCCAAAAGCAAATGAATAATGTACACCATTATTCTCAGGTGTAAACAAGTGCAGGGATTTAAACTGGAGGGGTTTTTTATAGCTGAACTGGAAATATGTTCCATCAAAAAAAAAATTCTTCAGACGCTTGAGTCCTGATTTTTTATTTTTCAACCTTAGTAATTCCGGTGGCATGTGTTGGATTCTGTTTTTGTCCTAAAGGTATTGGTTTAACATTTTATAACATAATATTTAAAGTCCTGAGGAATTCAGAATACTTTCAGTTTCCACAGGAGCAAACAAACACATATTGCTTGCATACCTAATAGTCTAGTGGCTTACCATAGTGAGAAACTGCCCACCACATTTTATGGTTTAACCTTGGTGCTTAGTTTTTTATGGGTGCAAATAAGTTGAGTTTGTGTTTCTCAAGGGTATCGCTATCTCACACTTAACATACATCTTTTGTTCACTGCTTGGAACATCTTTCTTGCATAGTTTATGAAAACATGTTTTCATGTGATATGAATAACAACACAACCATTTTCTCTTACAGAAAATTACTGAATTAAATCTTATATTCTTAAACAGAACAAACTTTATTGTGAAGGACAGGCACTTCAAAAACCAGAAAATGGTGGCTTTCATTTCAAAAGGTGCTTGAAAGCCACTGCAGCTTTTCAGCACAACCCTGGACCTCCTTCATGAAGCAAGCTGCCAGAAAGGAAAAGTGAGGGACCTTACAAAGGCGAGTGAAAAAACAGTGAACAAAACTTTGCTTTATTTTTCTTACTTCTCCTGTCACGACTTTTCATGCTTAAAACAGGTTCATGCTTGTGTTAGCAGGTGCTTTCTTACTACAGGTGCTGTCCTGAATGACAGCTTCAGCTGGGGTGTTCAATTCAAATGATAAATAAGGCACTGTTTTGTTCTGTTTTGTTTTGAAGTGACGGGAAAAAAATCTATTGCATCAGCTGACTTTGGGATGTGGTGTGCTCTCTATCATTTGACCTCTTTAATCCAAGACTGTCTTTCTAAAAAAGCTATCTTAGCTCAGTGACTAATTATGACCTTCATGCAGAAATTACTGGGTGAAAATCCATCGCCTGTGTTATGCAGAAGACCAGACTGTATAGGTCCTCTTGGCTTTAAAATCCAAATTCCAATCCAAATTCTAACACATGTAATCTTACTTGCAGATTTCCCCAGAGGTTTCTATAAAAGAATATTCCCTTTTGTTCATGTCCAACACTGCTCATTAACACTACTTTGACAGAGATGACATGCTTTTCCTCAGTGGTGTGCAAAGAACAGTGATTTCTATAATGTGCTTTTGAATCTTCCATGATGTAATGCAAACTAAAGTTACTACTTGTTATTGCTTAGTCCTTGGCAAATACCAACCTGTAAGGACAGAACAGTGATGATAGAAAGGCAAATGGTAGTTTGAGAAAGACAGTGTCCTTCTTAATTAACTCAGGCATTTTAAATTGTGCTCTGCTTCTACTTCCTGCCACAGTCAAATTTAATTACCTGAAGTTTTACAACAGGAGAGTTGTGCTGGAAACCATTCTAATTTTAATGCAAAGTGAAAGTGAGAGCCAGTGCTACAAGAAAAAATATGAAAAATACATTATCTGGAGGAATTTTCATTCTCTAAAAATACATCACAGGACATATACAAACATGTTAAATGCTCTGGGGCCGGCTGCAAAGTCCCACCCTGGTGTAACTCAGCTGATTTCTACCAGAGTTGTTCAGTAAAATGGAATATTGTCCACAAAACTTTAAAAGGGAGTCCAGACACACTGTATTCCTTGTGTGTCTGTGGGGGAAACACCTGCTTCTGGAATGAGACATTCGGTAAGCTTTATCCTCCTCAAGCAGCATCTTTGCATCTTAAACTTGCCAATACTTATTCAGGTTCTCTCTTCCTAGAGGGTCTCTTCTGCTGTGAGAAGCCCTACAGGAGTTCCTATAGGCTCTGCTCTGTATTCCTCAAGAGGTCCATGACAGCAAGTAAAACAATGCCACAAAGTCAAGACTTCCTTATTCCTTATTAATTTCTCATGGCTCTTTAGGGAAACTCCTTCTGGCTTCCTCTACAAAGCTTGGCTTCAGTGGCGCAGTCACAGAAACCTTCCACTAGGAAAAGCAGAAAACCTAGGAGCAGGCACACCTCCCTCCAGTCCTTTCAGATCACTGTGCTAGAAGGTGTAATCTGTCAGCAACAGGACAAGGGACAACGGGTACAAACTGGAACATAAGAGGTTCCAGTTGAATATGAGGAAAAACAACTTCACTCTGAGGGTGACGGAGCACTGGCCCAGGCTGCCCAGGGGGGTTATGGAGTCTCCTTCTCTGGAGATATTCAAAGCCCTCCTGGCCCTCCTGGACGAAGTCCTGTGTAACATGCTCTAGGAGAACCTGCTTTAGCAGGGGGGTTGGACTAGATGATCTCCCGAGGTCCCTTCCAACCCTTGCCATTCTGTGATTCTGTGATACTATGACTGGTGAGACACCCCATTCTGCAGAACGGCTACCCCCCTGTTGAGTTCCCCATAACAAAGCATGGATGGTGACGAGAAATATAAAAACTCCTAAAGCTTAGGACTATATTTTGTTCAAGCTCTGCAGCAAAATGGTACTTGTACCTAGGTACAATATTATCTATATAGATACATCCAGGAAGCTTTGCTGAACAGGGACAAGTACAGAAAAAAATAAGCTTGGTAAAACTAGACTAAAAGAAAAACTACTGTAGATTTAGCTGAAGATTTACTGGGATTAAGGGGTTTAGTTGTTCCTGGTTTTCCCCATCTCCTGTCCTCATGCCCTGCTCCCATGCCACCACACAGATAACTCACACAAACTCAGCCACTGTGTGAAACCAGAGCTTTTTTCTAGTGCCTCCAAAGCTAGAGAGAAGTCAGTGTTGCACCAGAGTCAAGGCTCTTTGTCATCTGTCTGTCATCCCTCATGCCATTGCCTATCCTCTTGTAGACCCTACTAGCAGCATCACCGTATGGCCTGACCTGACGCAGTCACACAGCCCAGACATAGATCACAGGGGAGAACACAAGTCAGCTGAGAGATGGGGAGGGGGCTCCACTTTCTCAGACAGAGGCAGCAGCCACCTCTGTCACTGCAGTATTCAACTGAAATTAGCACAACTGAGCATATACGTTTCTGAATAATGTACCTATTTTCATGGAAGTTTCTGTTTGGCTACATGACATCACATGTTGAGATAATTTTAATGCTTTGAAATGACACACATGCAGTGCAGTTTAAACCAGTTACTGTGTTAGGCCTCAACTGAGATAGAATAAACCTGGTGAAATAAACCTGGCATACCATGACAGTTTTCAAGCTTACCCTTAAAGACTGGTTTTTCAATTAGTAGCTGCTTGATTCTGTTCACTGTGAGGAGAAAATAGCATCTAATTTATTTCAGCTCATTAAAGCCAAAAAACCACTTTCTAAGTATATCTCTTTTATTAGAGTCATTGCCCTGATATACCTTCAGCATCTTTTTATAAATATTCCTTTCAATCTAACTGCATGACTTAATGTTTTACTTCAAATAATTTCTCCAATCATCTGAGCAATGAGAAGACCTAAAGTGAAATCTGATAATTACCTGTGGATGAAAAAAGGAATTTGATTAGGAATGTATTTCTAAAAGGAACTACGATAGAGCAGAATAGTTAACTGTTCATAATATTGGTATGTCAGACAAAATATTATGATGAAATTTAGGCCAAAGGGAAAACCACCATGGGTGTTTTATTTGAGTCAGAATTGCTGAGTGTCAACTTTGCTCAATAATACACACAGCTGCATGAAGGCTTTCACATGTTCTAAATGTCGCATCTGTTCAATACAGCATTCTGTATTCAGTGCTGCTCTTCATATTGCAGCGGTGGCCAAAAATAATAGTCGGACTCAGTGCTCTACTGTGAGCATCACTGAGCCTATACATAGAAAGCCATGGTCCCTGCCCTGGAGAGCTTACAGTCTAGCTTGAGAAAGAACATAACAATTGGAAAAAAACAAAAGAGTAGTAAGGAGGAAAAATAATGGGACCAAAATCATATACTTGGATAGGATGAGAATACGAACAACAATTTCGCAATAGGTTTAGTGTTCTTTTCAACTTATAAGGAAGGCAACAATATAAAGTAAGTTCTTACCAAGACTCATGCAGTTAGACACTACTTTTTTCAGTCTTCCTAGGATAGTTATACCTAGTTATGCCTGGAGAAAGAAATGCTCAGCAGCCAAGAAGTGCTCACCAGTACAGACCACCAGTTTAGGTAAAGTGGCCTATCTCCACTGTTGTATGTAAGCTGACTTGTTTCAGGACTGGAAATATACCTATTTTCATAGAATCAATGGCTTGAAGTGGCAGGAACCATCAAAGATCCTCTAGTTCCAACCTCCCTGATACGGGCAGGGACATCTTTCACCAGGTGAGGCTGCTCAAAGCTCCATCCAACCTGATGGGGTTGAACACTTGAACACTTCCAGGGACGGGGCATCCACAGTTTCTCTGGGCAACCTGTTCCAGTGTCTCACCATCCTCATTGTAAAAAATGTCTCCCTTCTATCTAGTTTGAATCTACCCTCCTTTAGTTAAAAACCATTTCCCTTTGTCCTATTGCTACAAGCCCTACCAAGTTTGTCCCATCTTTCTTGTAAGTCCTCTTTAAATACTGAAAGGCTGCAATAATGTCTTCACAGAGCCTTCTCTTCAGGCTGAACAACCTTAACTCTCTCAGCCTTTTTTCATAGGAGAGGTGTTCCACCCTTCTGATCATATTTGTGGCCCTCCTCTGGACACACTTCAACATGTCCATGTCCTTCTTGACTCCATAACTGGATGCAGTACTCCAGGTGGAGTCTCACCAGAGTGGAGTAGAGGGACAGAAATCACCTCCCTCGACCTGCTGCCCACGCTGCTTTTGATGCAATCCAGGACACGGTTGGCTTTGTGGGCTGTGAGTGCATGTTGCTGGCTCATTTCCTGATTTTCATCCACCAGTACCTCCAAGACCTTCTCAGCAGGGCTGCTCTAAATCCATTCACACCCCAGATGATACTGATACTGGGCATTGCTCTGACGCTTGCACTTGGCCTTGCTGAACTTCATGAAGTTCACATGGGCCTATTCCTCAAGCCTACCAAGGTCTCCCTTGATGGCATGCCTTCCCTCAAGCAAATCAATTGCACCCTTCAGCTTCGTGTCATCTGCACACTTTCTGAGGGTGCACTCAATCCCATTGTCTGTGTGATTAATGAAGATACTGAGCAATACTGGTCCTAGTATGGACCCCTGAGGGACACCACTGTTACTGATCTCCATTTGGACATTGAGCTGTTAACTGCAACTCTTTGGATTTTGCCCTTGGTGAATGTCTCTCATTACCTCTCTGTCATCCATAGGCTTTGACATAGCTTCCAGGAGGATGCACTGCTTCTGTTTATGGAATCCCCACAGAAAGCCTTTTTCAGGGTTTACAGATGAAACTTTCTACACATAACTATCTGATAAGCAAAACAGAGCCAATGTGTCTTAATAATGCCAAATAATTGCTTGCAAATATCATGGTGGAAACTAAGATTGAGTTGCAAATTTCAGGGTAATTATTTTAGAAACATCCTGCACCAGGCATTTGTATTCTGACAACATCAGATACAGCAAAACACGGCTGGAGACATCTAGGAAGGATTAAGGGCAGATAGATGCCTAGGTTATACTGGTTTTCTATGGAAACTTGGCTAATACAAGGTACTTTTTAAGTCTGAACCTGCATCTCTATCAGAAGACCTTTTGTCAGGTAGGTTTCTGTGTCCTGCTAGAAGTAGCACTCACCGTGGAGAAGTTGGCCATCCATCTTTTTCTATTCTTTCCTCATTTATTTTTCAATATAAACTGCAAACTGTATGTCTAATGTCCTTGTACTGTGGGTTGACCCTGGCTGGATGCCAGGTGCCCACAAAAGCTGCTCTATCACTCCCTTCCTCAGCTGGACAGGGGAGAGAAAATGTAATTAAAAGCTTGCGGGTGGAGATAAGGACAGGGAGAGATTACTCAGCAGTTACTGTCACATGCAAAACAGACTGAACTTGGGGAAATCAAGTTAATTTATTACCAATCAAGTCAGAGTAGGATAATGAGAAATAAAACCAAATCTTAAAACCAGCTTCCTGCCACCTCTTCCTTCTTCCCAGGCTCAACTTTATGCCTGATTTCTCTACCTCCTCCCCTCGCAGTGGCACAGGGGGATGGGGAATGGGGGTCGGGGTCAGTCCATAACACGCTGTCTCTGCTGCTTCTTCCTCTTCAGGAGAAGGACTCCTCACACTCTGCCCCTGCTCCAGTGTGGGTCCATCCATCCCATGGGGTGCAGTCCCTCAGGAACAGACGGCTCCACTGTGAGTCCCCCACGAGGTCACCAGCCCGGCCAGCAAACCTGCCCCAGCCTGGGCTCCTCTCCCCACGGGGCCACAGGCCCTGCCAGCAGCCTGCTCCAGCGTGGGCTTCCCATGGGGTCTCAGCCTCCTTTGGACACCCCCTTGCTCTGGTGTGGGGTCCTCTCCGGGCTGCAGGTGGGGATCTGCTCCATGATAGACATCCCTGGGCTGCAGGGGCCCCACCAGGGGCTGCCCCAGGGGCTGCGGGGGAATCTCTGCTCTGGCGCCTGGAGCCCCTCCTGCTGCACTGGCCTGGGGGGCTGCAGGGCTGCTCCTCTCACATTCTCACTCCTCTCTTTGGCTGCAATTGTGCAAGTGTTTTTTGTGCCTTGTCATAAATACCTTACCCCAGAGGCGCTACCACTGTCACTGATGGGCTTGGCCTTGGCCAGCATGGGGGCTGTCTTGGAGCCGGCTGGCACTGGCTCTGTCAGACACAGGGGAAGCTTCTGGCAGCTTCTCACAGTAGCCACCCCTGTAGCCCCCCCCGCTATGAAAACCTTGCCAGGCAAACACAACACACCTTGATGCTCACCCCTAAAACACTATCTCTAATGCAAAGATGTGGGGGGTTTTTTGTTTGTTGTTTACTGTGCACATACTCTTCAGTGAAAACAAAGTAGCAGACAATTAAAATCCTAGTCATCGGGGTACAGGAGTTCCTCTGCCAGTTCTTTATTAGCTTCATCATTGTGCCACCTTTTATGCATTTGCATCTCATTATGAATGGCATTATTGATTGCTATTTTAATTGAGCTTTCGTATGCATCTTATCAGTATAACACAGAATTCTTTTCCAATGTCAGTTATGAAAATTTACCTTGGGATTTGAAAGTGGGCTCTTCTCTGGTATTTTTCCATCAGACATTGAAGTTCCACAAAGAAAATCACCTCTATGTGTGATAGCCATGCAAATTCAGGGATGGTTATGAAGATACTACACACTAGAGGGAAAAGAACTATCAGATCCAGGTATATAGAAGAGTTAGGAATTATATCTACTTGTAAATTGAGCAACCTAGATGTGGTGAACGAGACACATGAATATGGAACGCCTTTTCGCTATTTTTACAAAGTTAGCTTTGTTTTAGAGATATGACTGCCACACCGTCTAACTATCTTCAAAGAGATGCACAGCAAAATCCCGTTCCAAAATTTCTGCCAACGTGTTCTGCTCTTAAATTATGTTGGACAGTGTTCCACTTTACAGACTTACAAGGACTGAAGAGGAAAGGAAAATGGCGGATCTGAAATGTTATCCATTTCTCTCCCTTCATACATGATGTTTAGTCTCAGAACAGTCTGGTGAATGCCTCAGTTGAAAACTAATTGTTTTCTCAAGTCTTCCTCAGATTAAATTTACTAGCAGGGGTTTTTTGCTTTTGTGCAAAACATGTAAAAGGGAAGACTCACTTTGGAGCCCTGCCACAACAAAGACATGCCTGTGTATAGAACTGTTCAGCCAAACATTAGCTTTTTCTGAATTTACTTAGGTTTTTCAAGTTTATCATGGTAACCCCTTCTTGGTATTCAAAAACTTCAATAAAATTAGGTAGTTGTGTCTGAGATGGTAGGCAGCTCCTGAGCACATGCTCTGCTTATGAGGAGAATTCAGGACTGAAATCCCTAAACAAAAAAGTACTGTTTACATATGCACTGTACAAATCTAATTTTAATTTTATTAACTCTGCTAAATGAAACTAATTGATACCTATCACAGGCATTAATGCACAGATAGTGGGCTCCTTACTTTGAGTGTCTTGGTTTCTATTCTTTCGCACATGTCATCAGACAACTTACAGAAGTCAAAACAAACATACCTGGTTGTATTACTGATGCTAAGTTTTGTATACCATTGCAATGTATATTGCAAAGTCAATAGTAGGGAAGCTTTCATTGCAGATGCTGACATGTAAGAAAAGAAATAACTGGTGGATTTTCAAATCTCTGACTGAATTTGCAGTAGTTGCCTACTTATGTATTTATCTAAGTTTTTTTTGAAATCTCACCTGTTACAGAAACTTTTGGGAGAGCAACAGAAAAGAAATAGAAAAAAAAATAGAAAAGTTGGAAAACAACATTCAAAGGTGAAACACTATGAATTCAGGAAGGGAGAGGTTTTTGTTTTATTTTCACTATGCTCTTTTGAAATCTACGTTCAAGTAAGAAAACCATGTAACTGCATGATGTGAAACCATTCATATTCAGCTTTACCAACACATCAACACTCTAAACTTAAAAAGACACTTCTGTTAAAACCTCGTTGCAAACCCCTGATTTGACAAAGACTCCACTGACATCAGAAGGCTTTTGTCTTCAGGTCTCACACAAGAACAGCACAACAGCAATCTCAGGTCCTGTAGCTGCCTTTCCTGATAATGCTGTCAGATCCTTCAGAGATAGGCCAGTGTGCTTAATTTCCTTCGCTGGGCATGTAGATATGTGCAATTCAGTGGCTCTACCCACAGTGTATAAAACAAAGTAACTACAAACTAGTTCTGTAATTCAGATAGATAAACCCAAAATATTAAATAGGTGCCAGGTGGCATTTTGGCTGACAATTCTGAACTGAGGAGATTACTTACTAAAAAAATTCTAACCATTTTCTTTCTTCGACAAATTGACAAGTTCATCGAAGCAACAAAAATCTGTCTGTTCCTTTATAAATCCAGGGCAGAAAAAAACCCTGAAAGTTTACTTTTGCACTTTACTTATGGTTCTAGTAAGCTGCCTGATTAGAGACTTCACTATCAGACCTACAAATGGTAGCTAAATTTAACTAGAAGATTGACTTTTGTGAAAATAAATTCTTTCAGTCTGCTCCAAAGACTACTGATGTCAGAAAAAGTCTATAACCCTGGTCTCTAATTAAGCTGGTTTGTTCAAAAAAATCTCATTACAGACCTGAATCTGAAAATACTGTGTTCTTAGTTTCTAGAGAAGTTCACACACTGTAAAGAATGTCTTAACACCTTAATTCCAACTATTAAGGGAAATTCATTACAATTAGGAACATTTTAAACCAATGCACCGACAAGTGAGTTTCTAAATAAAGGTACCTGGGAACCTGCTGTAAAACATGCTTCAGAGAACTCCACAGTGTTCTAGTGTAGAACAAAATTGCCTGATGTTGAATATTTGAATGCAAAAAATGACAGGTTATAAAAAATATTATAAGCAAGATCTGCAAAACAAGATACATTTGAATAATACAGTTGCAAGTCAGTGTTTATGTGAACAGAAAAATCAAGAGTAAGTTCATCTATTCAAGCAAAACTTCAATGAGTAAACTAAATTTTTCTCAGACACAAAAAGCTGAAACCAACCAATACTCTTCAAGCTTTTTCTCATAGCAACTCCTCAATAACCAACCCTTTGATCCCAAACAAATAAATACCAGCTTCAAAGAAAGATACTTAACATGTATTAAGTTTGTCTAATTTCATGTTAGGATTTTATGAAATTATTCATATTTCTTGCTTCACTGCATGACTCTAGCTAAGCACCCCAATTTAACACCTAACAAGAATACAAATGAGCCATCCTACAACAGAGTTGATGATTTTTTAAAAATAACATTAAAAGTAACAAATCATGTGATTCGTGTAAACTGTCATTTTAAGTAACTTCCCTTTTCTACACTGTCACACTTTTTTTCATTCAGACACTAAACAATAAGCTTAGAGAACCTTAAAATGTCTTTCTTAGGACATGTACTAAGACATGCCAAATTCAAATAGCTTTGGTTGTGTTTGGTTTTTTTTAATTGTTGTTTTTTTGAAGAACAGGTTAATCTTTCTCCATTTTTGAGATTCACAACTTCTGTTTATAAGGAGGACTCCAAATGCTACACATGCCATTGAAGACATTTTTCCATTTGTAACTTTTGAATGAGGACTGCAACAATCTACCAATTTAATTTAAATGTAAGATACCTCCTGATCTCAGTTTTTGAGAAGTTACCGTATCACTTACTGCTTCAATTATGTGTCATTTTCTGGATTTTCTAGTGTGGGAAAGTTTAATTTTAATTTAAAAGTTAATATAGACAGTATTTATTTCTGTAGGTGGCAGAGATCAAAATCCCCAGTGCGACAAGTACCCAGGCATACCAGGCAGTCAAGCCAAAAAAAGAAAGAGGTAACCAAATGCTTAACTAACTAAATTAACTGTGATTCAATATTGGAACTGGGCTTTACAAAGAACCTGTATTGACATCCTGAGAAAGCTTAATACCAGAGTACTGGACAGTTTTTAGGGCATTTTTCACCTGCATACCTCTGATCACAGATACTGGTGGGCTTTTTGATGGTCTAGACAGACCCAAGGTACTAAAACTAGGTAAAATTAGGCAACCTGTGAAGAGAGGACAGTAGTCGAACTGACATAAGGACCTAATGATAAGTTAAGGATGTGACTCTCTAGGGATGGTGATAGTGCTTTTTGTGCTTTAGGAAACCTAAATTAATTAACAAATAAAACTCGTGCTATGGAAAAAATGGCAAATGACATGAATGGCTGATAAATGGGCAGGACTAGCCTCAACTATGCTTTCTCCAGTTTCATGAAAAATAGTTACTTAATCAGGCAAAGAAAAAAATATGGCTAGAATCCCTCTGTGTGGAAACATTGTCTAATATCACACATTGGGCAACAACCTGCTGTTTGTAACACTAGTAAGATTTAGAGGAAGATTAGAAAGACAGAAACCTCATTCCTTCAGTGTCCTTTTTTCCCTGTCTTCAACCTTTCCATTTTACTCAGTCTTAGTCACTGATTGTTCCAGGCAAACCCTTAAATGGAGAATAATATTTTCAAAGCCACTACGAAAAAGATCAGAGGGGATGAGCAGACTGCAAATATGATGAATAAGAGAACCCAAACCCAACCACCTCTGTAGCAGGCTACCCAGACTAGTACTAACTGGAGCGTCAGGCACACCCTGCTTGGGGAAAGACACCGGTTACTGGTTCTGGTCGGGGCCCCAGTCCGGCAGATGCTCCCCACTTGGCTAGCAGTGATAACAAACACCCACTTTGCTGTTGGGGGTGTTCCCAAGTAAGAAGACTTTGCTATCTTTGATGCATACCTGCCCTGTGCTCCTCGGTGTTCTCTAGACTGGGAATTTTCACAGTTCATTGCTGATTTCCCAGTGATTTTGACCCTCTAGGTTGCCCGGGTGACTGCAGGGAAGCCAACAGTGCTTAAGTAAGTCCACTAGGCTCCAGACTTCCCTGCAGCACAGGTCTCCTGTGATGAAGAGCAGAGCAAGCAAGCCCGGCTTGGAGAGCAGCCAGTACCTGGCCCTAGCCATAGCCTCCAACCCACCTGTCCACAGGGGCAGCTCTGACGCCTAGGGCAGCATCACTGATTTCAGGGGCTATAAAGAGCTACTTCAAAGATAAGTACTACTCACAATTGGATAGCGGTGTAAATCAGCATTCACAATCCACCACAGCCATGACGCAGGACTGTGTTGTGCAGGATTTAGGTTATTAGGTCTGGACCATTTGAAGTAACATGCAATTAAAGTAAACTACAATACAAAAAAATGACAGAACTGTACTAAGAGCATCAACATGCAGTGGCAAATATCTGCCCAGCCAGTAGTGGACTGCTAATGTGACCTGCGGAAGCTGGCAGTGGTGGGAAGGTGCCTTGCATCTACCTCAGTAGGGTAAAAACTTCCAGCCTGGGCTGATCATCTTTGACAGGAGTCACTCAAGAACCATCCTCACCACCAATCTTACGGTGAAGGAGAACTTTTGTGTATTCTCCTCCATTCCTTTGCAAGGATTCATAAGCAAACAGCCCTTGAAAAAATACACCCAAAAGGAGTTTTGGCTGAAATCCACAGACCTTAATTGATTTGCCTCGCTGGATGATTGGACTTATCAAAACACAGTGTTGATGAACTCTGGTAAAAGCAGGAAGGGAGGAAGAGGCTTTCGGGCCACAGCCTGCTCCTCTTCTCCGGCACGGTTTTGGGGAGACACTGCCCCAGCCAGGTTTATTTGTTCTGGTGATGGGGCTAAGTCTCTCCCATGTGAAATTTCGCTTTTCAATGAAAACTTACCCCGGGAGGAGCACCGCCAGTATATTTCTCGTGTGACTCATACGCAAGATAACCCAAAAGTCAATAGTCAAGAGTTTATTTGATGGAGGTTTTCTCTTAATTAAGAGGTCATTAAGGGGATCCGACCGTTACTCAGTGCTGAGACGAAGGTCCCCAGCAGCTGCTCCAGCCCGGGAGATGTGCCGGCCAGCACATTTTCCAGAAACATGTTTCCTCTCTCGCTAGCGGCCCCTTCCCCCTCCCCGCCACCCCGTTTCTAGTCTCTCCAGCGCTGATGAGCTAATAGCATTTTTCCTTTGCATACTTTGGCGCTGCCCCACGGCATACTCTGGCAGCCTACGTGTGTCTGAGCGCGCCCGCCCGCCGCAGGCTCGGCTCGGCTCGGCGCGGCTCTGGGCGCGGGGGCGGCAGGGAGGGAGGGAGGGGATGGATGGAGGCAGGCAGGCAGGGAGGGAGGGAGGGGTGGGAGCCCCCGCCGCCGCGCCGGCCCTCGCCGCCCCGTCCCGTTCCCCCCGTGTCGTCGTCCCCCCCCTCCTCCCCCCCCCCCCGGGGGGCCGGCCCCCCCCCCCTCCCCCCCCCCCCGGCCGCCCCCGCACGGGGCGGGGGGCGGCGGCGGCGAGCGAGGGGCGGCCGTGGGGGAACCGTCAGGGCCGCACGTTTCCAGCCGCATTACGTGAACAAACGGTGGGGGCGCAGCCAGCCCAGCCAGCGGGGCTTGTGTAACTTTGCGAGCATGCCAGCAAGTTTAAAGTCCCTGGTCTCTCCTCCTCCTCCTCCCCTCGCTCCAGACACCAGCGCGGGCCGGAGGACGATGAGAGGCTGATTGTTTGCTCCGGCTCCCATTCGCATCCCCCTCGCCTATAAATACCGGGGAGAAGAAAAGCCGCTCCCGACACCTCCCCCGGGCCGGGTTTCCTTCCCGACGGCCCGACCTGCCCGATGGCACCGCCCGGGTGCCGCCGCGCCTGAGACCCCGCTGCCCGCCTAAACCCTTCCAGAGGCGCGGCCCGCGCCCCCCGGCCGGGCGGGGGGCGGGCGGGGGGGGGGGGGGGGGGGGGGCGCCCCCCCCCCCCCCCCCCCGTCCCCCCCCCCCCGCCCCCCCCCCCCCCCCCCCCCCCGGCCCGCCCCCCCCGGCCCCCCCCCCCCCCCCCCCCCCCCCCCCCCCCGCCCCCGCCCCACCCCGGGCAGGAAGGCGTCCCTCGCTCTCCGCTCGCCCACCGGCTTCGCCCGTTTCTCTCCCGCGTCGGCAGCCAGGGAAGAGGAGAAGATGCACTTCGCGCCGCCGGGGCTCCTGCTCGCCCAGCTCCACGCGTGCATCTACTGGAGCTGCCTGTGGCCCGCCGGCTGCCAGCCGCCGCCGCGCCGCGACCCCCCGCCGCCCCCCGCCGCCTGGAGGCAGCGGATCCAGTGGGAGAACAACGGGCAGGTGTACAGCCTGCTCAGCCTCGGCTCCCAGTACCAGCCCCCCCGGCGCAGGCAGGCGGCGGAGGCGGCGGGCAGCCCCATCCTGCTGCTGCGGAACAACGGCACGCTGCCGCGGGGAGCCGCCGCCCGAGCCGCCGCCGCCGCCCAGCCCCAGCCCCAGCCCGCCGCCGCCCAGCCCCAGCCCGCCGCCGGCAGCCGGGGGGGCTCCGGGGCACGGCACTGGTTCCAGGCCGGCTACCAGGCTCCCTCCGGGGGCCGCGCCGCCGCCGCCGCCGGGCAGCGGAGCCAGGGGGCCGCCGCCGCCACCCCCGCGGCCGCTGGGGCGGGGAGCAGCGCCTCCTCGGGGGCGTCGCGACCCAGCGCCCCCGCCGGCGGCACCGGCACCGAGGCCAACCGGAGCAGCACCGGGGCGGGCGGGCTGCCGCCCCTCAGCAGCTTCAGACCCGGGCGGGAAGATGTCATGGTAGGCGACGACCCCTACAACCCCTACAAGTACACGGACGACAACCCCTACTACAACTACTACGACACCTACGAGAGGCCCCGCCAGGGCAGCAGGTACAGACCCGGCTACGGCACCGGCTACTTCCAGTACGGTAAGAGCCCTCCTTCATCTCCCGCCCCGGCCCCCTCCCCGCTCGCTCCCGCGTCCGCCGGTGCCAGCGCGGCGCCTCCCGGCGGGACGCGGTACGGGGGTCGGCGGCCCTGCCCGCCCCTCGCCCGGGGCAAGGGCTGACCGGGCGGGCGGGGGTGGGTGGGAGCCGGTTGGGCGGCAGCCCCCGCGGCTTTTGGGGGGTGGGGTGGGGGGGTGTCGAGCCTTGGGGGGCACGGCGGGAAGCAGCCCGCTGCGGGGGTGCGGGCGTCGTGCTCGCGGCGCCGTCTCGGGGAACGGCCGAAGGGCCAGCGCAAACGGGAGGGCGAGCGGAACGGGGCGCAGGGGTCCGCGTAGCAAAACGGCGGCTCCTAACGGGTGGGATGGAAGCCAAGTATTTGCAGACGTGTCCTGGGTTGATCTTGCTGTTATGTGGTTGGTTTGATGAACTGCAGGTCTCCCTGACTTAGTCCCGGATCCCTATTACATCCAGGCGTCCACGTATGTCCAGAGGATGTCCATGTATAACTTGAGATGTGCTGCCGAGGAGAACTGCCTGGCGAGGTAGGCATTGCCCCCGGCTTTTGCCCGTTCACCGTGGGTTCTTGTGCTCTTGTGCCCACCGCAGAGTATCTGAGGAGAGAAAAGTTGGAGGGCCCAGGGAAACACAGCCTGGTTGGTAACCTTCTTCTAAGCCTCTGGCAGATGGTAGGGTGTGCGTGTAAGAAAACAATACTGCCATACCAGAGAGACAAACTACAGATGCTTTGAAGAACCTACATTTTGTGAAAAGTTATAATCGCATGTTTCTGTTATTGGGCTCATTTGAACGTATCTGAATTTTGCAAAATGGAGGCACCTAAAAAAGCCACATGAATCTGGTGATTTTCATCTCCCTCCTCTAATCCAACCAGCTCATATTCTACTCCATTTAAAAAAAAAAATAAATCAAAACCACCGTATTCTTAACTGGCACAAGTTGCTATTAAAATTGTAACATGCTAACTGTTTCTGGGCCTATGCCTTGCAATGTCTCTTAAGACTGAAATGTCCCTGAAAAGTGTTTCAAAGTCTTTTAATGGGTTGAAATAACAGCTTTCCTATCAAGTCAGGTCCTGTCCAGTTGGCAAAGAGGGATTTTTCCTGTTTTGTTTGGAAAGAAATCAGTGTGGCTGTTTTTAACCATTTTAACTTGTTTGATACCTTATCATGCAAAACAGACTTATTTATTTACCAGCATCACTAATTGATGTCAGACTGTTTCCAGGGTCATGCTCTTTCTTCACTTGCTGAAAAAAGAAAACATGGCTTAAGAAGCAGTGGTTTTTTTACACTAACTTTATAGTGAAGACTAATTTAAATGTTATTTCCGGCTATCAGTTGATTAAAATATTCCAGTATGTGAAAGACTGTTGACAATACCTATGTGAAATGGGAAAATGTAGCCTGAGGCATATAATTATTCTTTTTTGTTACAACAGAAACAAACAGCTCTTGTGTGATCCTACACATGCAGGGAGTTATTTTGGTTAACAGCAACTAATGAAATTGTGGTTTTGGTACCAGAGTCATTTTACAGCGTAGCGGTGATCTGCTTCAGAGACAGAGGCAGAGAGTCAGTGGTCAGGCTCCTGTGTATAAGATTCAAAGCAGTTCTGACTCTTCCTCAGGTCTTGGTCTGACACTAGGCACTTCTGAGCACACCATGTGGAGATCTTGTGCGTCTCCAGTGAATGAGCTTTAAGGGGGAGCTGAAAAGATCTATGCAACCAGTTACTTCCAAGACAATACAAAGGGCTTTTTGAAGTGTTTCTTGCATATACTTACAGCTCTTTTTTGCATTATTACAGTTCAGCTTATCGAGCAGATGTTAGAGACTATGACAACCGAGTGCTCCTGAGATTCCCCCAAAGAGTGAAAAATCAAGGCACGTCAGATTTTCTGCCCAGCAGACCACGTTATTCATGGGAGTGGCACAGCTGTCACCAGTGAGTGAAGTGCTCAGTATGGTACCTTCTGATTACCTTTTTCACTGACAGATTATTACTTACAAGGTGGCATTTTCTAAAACTGCAGTGAAGGGGGGGGAAGCCATGGGTAAACTTTAGCCTGTTACTGTCTGATTAATTTTATGGCAGTGGTAATTACTCTTCATATAGCCACATGAAACCAAAATGGGTATGAAGCTTATCTGTAAGTGTAAAACTCTTACCAGTGTAAATTCATTATAAATACAGGTCTCAAATCAGTTTTGATAGCGGCACCTTCTCCCTTTAAAGTATATTTTACATAGGTTATAGTCCAGTTACATTTAAGTGGAACCAGTAAATAAAAGTCCCAATCATGTTAGACTAACTGTGGAAACCCTAAAGTGTGCATTTACTAGCGTGTTCCCTGTAATACATCGTTGGGAATGTTGACCCATGCTTCTTGATCTGAATTTCATGGGTTAGCTCTTGATGAGGAATGGTCTGCTGACTATGGGAAAGAGAAGATACTGAGTTGACTCATCCCATTATCAATATCCTTACCATATAGCAGTATTGTTCTATAAATAGCAAAATTGCTGTAAACATGGCAAATCGAGTGTAGTAGAACATTTTCAACATTTTGAGAGCAGGTAACACTGCAAACTTGTAGATTTTCAGAAAATTCACATGCAACAGTTGGCAGGCTTGTTCCAATTTTTGCTATTTCATAGCAGAACCAATTGTAAAATACTAGAAAGTTTACCTTCCACCTTGCTTAAAATACAGTTCTGCTGTTGCAGGTACCTAAGTGATAAATTAATAATTATTCTATTTAAAAAAATAATTAGGTAATGGGGGCTTGATCTAAAGGCCCCTGGAGTCAATGGAATATTTCTTTCTAGCTTCAGAGGCTTTAAGCTTTGAATGAAAAATCAGTATCATTAGAAAAAATTATTTCAAAAAAAAGACTGATATTTCTAGTTTATAAAACTTCTAAGGATCAAAAAGCTAAAACTAAAACAAACCAAACCAAAAAAGCTTCCATAAATGTTTTAGCTAACCCCCACCCCTGAAAATAACCACCATCATAAACAAAAGAGCCCTAACCCTGGTGCTTGCAAAGTTGATAAATGGATGAAATGGATAGAGAGCAATTGAAATCTTCCATTTGTAGAAACGCAGTTTCTAACTCTGCCATGATAGTCCAGCAATTGCTATCCAGATGCAAAGTATCTCTGATGTTGATTCAGTTCTTGGACAGAAAATACACTGCCTGCAAAAAAATGCGTTTCTTATGGTCATTTCCATGACAGTGAAAGCTGTCATGACAAGCTCATTTGGAAATTAACTATAACTGCTGAGTAGTTTGGCTAGCCGTCAGACTTCAGTGTTAGTCATCATCTGTGGACTGGTTTTAGAGATCTTTACAGGCATGCTTGTGAGACTTGTGTGCTCCTCTTCCTTTTAACAGGATGGTTGAACTATGTTTAATTGTATATTTTTTCATATAACTGTTGAGCCGAAAGTGTTCATTAGTAACAGCAGCCAAATGCTGCACAGACAAAGCGCAGGTAGATAGTACAAGTTTAGTTTTCCATGTGCTTGGAAAAAGTGAAATTGCAAGAATAAGAGGTGTTCAAGTCCACAGTAAGGGCTAGAATTCACTTTGTGTGAGAGCAAGAAAAATGCATCTCTGTGCCCAGACCAAAAGTGTACACAGTTTTGAAACAGAGATTACTTTAGGTGTAGACTGCAAAAATTGTTGACATCGGACGAGATGTGCATTGCCAGTACACAGAAGCTGATTTCTTCATGCAGATTTTGTTTTCAGTGATGTTATGAATGTGTTGCATTGATTGAGGGCCATGGAAACGTGAAAGTAAATTGTTGGGTTTTTGCTAGCAAGTAGCAAACTGCCCTGGAATTTACAGTATGTAAGCATTCCTATCGAAACTCTGGCTAAAGGCAGTTATAAGATGTACAATTCAGATAGGAACTACTTAATACTTGCTATTGTTATTGGAAAAGAGCTGAAATGGGAATTTCTGGAAAAGCAGTGCTGCTGTGGAGTCTTTACCTTAATTTAAAATCTGTTATTTATTTATAGAACATGGCATCTTTATAGTCATTGTAAATTAGAATAATGAAAATGAAATTTAATTGAATGGCCAGCAATAGGGAAGTGTACTAACTCACAAGTTCTGTGTAATAAATAAAATTTGGCAAGATCTAAAAAAAAAGGGTAGATCAAATAGGAATATGTTAAAATGTTATTGACAAGATCTGATCCATCTTTAATAACGTATCTATGGTTTAACAGGCATTATCATAGCATGGATGAATTCAGCCACTATGACTTGTTGGATGCAAGCTCACACAGAAAAGTTGCTGAAGGACACAAAGCGAGTTTCTGTCTTGAAGATACCTCCTGTGACTATGGATATTATAGACGGTATGCATGTACAGCACATACGCAGGTAAGGGTTGGTTCAGAGACAACCAAGTTTATTTTACCCCCTCTAATTTATCTTTGGATATTTTTTCTACCAGTAATCTGATGCCCTAACCAGCTCTGAAATTCTCCATCACAGAGGCCAGGGTAGCAACTTGGACACTGGTAATTTACCCAGGTGCTGCTAAATGTGGGTATCTCATGGAACACTTATTAGCATCACTGGTAACTGAACTACATGAAAACACACTACAAGTTCTTGCGGTTATAGGACTGGTCAAGCGAGCTAAAGGGAACCCAAGTCAGTAAAGAAGTTGTTTCCAGATTTCATCCCCCACAAACTGCTCAGTGATGTTCTTGGCTGCTCCCAGGGTTGGTAGCTAGTATTTTCTCCCTTGCAGAGCATGAGGCTGCAAGGTGCTGGATTCCTTTATTACCTGTAGCTACCAGCTTGCAGTCCAACACAGAAAACTTACAGCATGGTTTTATGTGTGCATAGAAAGCTGTTAAAGAGAATGGCAGCCATGTGCACGTTATGTTGGGTCATATATAAATGTAAAGCAAGGTGTTAAAGGCTTATTAAGGAGATAGATAAAAAATGGAATGTACCATTATGATATTACACAAATCCTTGATAGACTCCTACCTTGAATATTGCATGGAGTTCTGGTCACTACCTCCCAAAACTGCTACAGAAAAGCCTAAAAAACTGAACCAACCAGCCCCAGGAGAACAAGGGTCATCAGCAGTGTAGTATGGCTACCACACTAAGAGATTTCATAGACTATACAACTTGGAAAACCAGAAATAACACCAAATCTTGAGTGGTCCTGGATAGGAAGAGAAAATTGTTGACACTCGCTGTTTCTTGCAGTACAATTTAAGGATACCCAGAAGAACCGTCAGACAAGAGCTTTAAAACAGAGATGAGTGCTCTTTTGACACATGAATGAAGTAATAAATTCCTTGCCATTGGATGTTGCAGAGATCAGAAATATCTACATGGGTTCAAAAAAATTTAGGAAGAGCAATGGAGACTATTAAACACAAAAATCTGATGGTACCTCTTGTCTTAAATACAGTTAAATGCCTGGTGGAAGGAATTTGTCTGGGTAAAGGACATTACACATCCCATTTCTTATGTTCTTTTCTCCTCAGGCATCTGTGCTGACCACTGTCAGAGACATGACACTGAGCTTGATGGATCTGTGGTTTAACTTAGTGTGGTCATATTTATACATAAACTTGTATCCCTTATTCTGCAGTTTTTAATCTAGGAGGTAGTTATTTTATCAGAGAGAAATGACAGCTATGCTTCACTGGCTGACGTGTCCACATTTGAATTTTAAATATAATGAATGATCTGCAGTACATAAAGGCTTTGAAGAGGTTTTATAAATATCTTTTCTCCTTCTGTAGACTATGACATCTAACTAAGCGACATACATATTTTACAGCTGGAGTATTTGTGTCACTAGAGTCATGGCTGTGTCAGCATTTCCACTGGAAGCCCATATTTCAGGGGTTTGTAATTGGACTCTAAAAATTTCCTCTGGCCTCAGACTTGGCACATACATGCGAGAGCCTGAGCTGATCACCAGCTGGGTCAAGAGGGAATTCCTGCAGGGCTTGGGTTTTGTGCACTCTGTGGGTCGCCAGAACAGATCAGCTTTGCTTAGAGCAATCTGTATCGGCCACGGTTAAAGACACCAGATTTGAACCACCGATACATTCATATATGGATGATCCTAACAGCAAAGATGTTTTCAGAAAAGATCCATCTGGAAGAGAGGCTACGTTTTCAGTTCTCTTAGATTTTTGTGTCACTATTTGCCTGAAGAGACACCATTTCTTTGCAAAACTCAATCTGAAAATGGCCCTAGACTCTACTATCCAAAGACAGTACTTTGGCAGAGAACATCTATGGCAAAAGTTGCATCATTCCTAAGGGTAGAGTCAGGTTCCAAAATGGTGATCGAGTTTGCACTCAGGGAGCTCAGAAGCTATTTACAGATATTTAGGTGCAGCCTTTGGTCGGTTTTGATTTTATTCTCACCAGAACAATGACTAATAGCATCAACAATATTTATCTAAAAGGAGCATTGTAACAAGTGATAATAAAATACAGATCTCTCACACATGAACAACTATCAATAGTATAGGTGTTTCTTATGCAGTAGTAATACAGTGCTGTCTGTGAAAGTGATATGTTAGACTTATGTGTTCTAGTTTAGATATTAAACGCCAAGAAAAAGTAAGCCTCATTTTCTGAGGTAATTCTATAAGTACAGTCTGATGGTTACATCAGTTTCAGTCTGAGTGTTCCTAATGTC
This sequence comes from Gorsachius goisagi, assembly GCA_018403395.1. Lineage (NCBI taxonomy): Eukaryota > Metazoa > Chordata > Aves > Pelecaniformes > Ardeidae > Gorsachius > Gorsachius goisagi. The sequence goes on from BOSO01001857.1 coordinate 36,752, forward strand.
TAGAATGTTACCATTCCTAATGATTTTTTGACTTAACTTCATTTTTAAGGGACTGAGCCCTGGCTGCTATGACACTTACAACGCTGATATAGATTGCCAGTGGATTGATATTACAGATGTAAAACCTGGAAATTACATTCTGAAGGTAAGGGTATTGTGAGTGGGGACGTTTGTGGGGGGGAGTTTTGTTTTTTTAAAGAAGCAAATGATGCGCATTTGTCTGTTGAATGTAAGTTACCAACTCAAACCTGGAAGTAGACAACACTGTGCTTTCTCCCCTTAAGGTGAGTGTAAATCCCAGCTATTTGGTGCCTGAATCCGATTACTCCAACAACATAGTACGCTGTGATATACGCTATACAGGCCACCATGCGTATGCCTCTGGCTGTACAATTTCACCGTAAGTACATTCCTTCATCTTTGCAAGTGTTTCATATTCTTAGTACTGAAGTTGACAAACAGATTTATAAAGCTTAGAGATTTACTTTATATTGAAAGCATAGCTGCCACCATTAATTCCAGTGATACCCATTTCATCAGTATGTTGTTTCTTGGGTTTCAGGATCTAGTGTGTTAATTCGTATTTTAGATGGTACGTTTCAAAGGTCTTTTTTGGCAGGAATGATGGGAACAGTTGCTTCACTGTTGATAACTGCATAGCTTTCAAATCCTGACCTCTGGTAATTAAACTATTTCCATAAGGCTAGCAATGATTTTAAAAAATTACTCAGTTTTGAAAGACAATCCTCTGAGAACTTTGCTCTTGCAGTTGTACCATCAGGATATATAGCGCTTTCAAAATTGCTGCTCCTGTCTGGGCTGCTAGATAACTACCTCTGGCTCACGCTTTCTTTGTCTTTGCACTAAAGCCTTTCCGTGTTCATTCAATGCCCACTTATAGCATCCACGCAGAACTGTTAAGCAGTTACAGAGCTCTTAAAACATTCTGCAAAATCCCACACATGTATGTTACTTTGCTGCTGACGACATGGCAGCCATCCTCCCTGAAACAGTTCTTCCAGACACACTCAATTTACAGCTTAGTTCTTTGAAAGTTTAAACAATGCTACAGTTACCCATTTTTTTTCCCCTCCAAAAAGGCAAGTTCATTCAATTGACGTTCTCACAGTAGATCTGCTGTAGCTTAGTATCTGTGCAACACACACACAAAAAGCCATCAGTCTCCTGTAACACAGAGGTAAGCAGTTCTCGATAATACCTTAGTTGCTCATACAATATATTTATCAAGTGGTTTCGTTTGGATTGCATAAGGAGTATTAACATTGTATAGAGGTTCATGTCAGATAAATTCCAGAACAGTAAATGAAAAGTAAAATAAATGACCAGCATAATCTGCTATAACAGCATCAGTGAAACAGACATACTGAATTAATGTGACACTTGCTTAATTAGCTTTTAAAACATCCATTTGTTACTTTCTATTAGGAAACCAGTAGTTGCATGAGGCTAAAATGAGAAACGCCTTTTCACGTCAGTGTGGAGATCTGTATTTATAATCACACTTTGGTCGTAAATGTGACCAAGTTAAACGGTTTCAGCAAAATCCTCTGTTTGTTCTTGCTGTGTGGTGGTCAGACTTGCAGGAAAAGGAGGAAAAAGAACAACAGGCATCCTGCAGGTCATGAGCGATTATTTTTGGCGGGCCTGTGGCAGGAGCTTTTAAAGCATTTCTCTGTAACAGGACTAATTGGTACTTCTAGGAACACCGTTTCTGTTCACATTCATGTGGAAGGGGGACTTATGCTTCAAGCCTTTAACTTTTAGTCTCCCCATCTTACCTCAGTAAATGTTACCCTGTAAAAATGTTCATGGAGGGTGAAGAAACAAAATTTCTGTTATTGTTCTATTATTGTTTGCCTTCAAGTTGACAAAAGGGTATTTAGCAGATACTCTTTTTGTGTCTCTTGGTCATCTGTATAACATTGTTTCTTTTCTTTCGACAGATACTGAGAAAGATGCAAGAAAATGGATGAGATGGTGCCAAATGTTTTGAACTGAAGTATCATTATATAAACTTCAATAGGATGTAAACACTATAGAAACAAAACTACAGAACATACACACATACACCCACACACCTTATGTGATTTTGAAGCACTTCAGCTGCTTCTCAACCAAATCTATAACTGGACTTTAAGCATTTAAATTGGCATTACTTTTATTACTATTGAAATGTGTGGAACTGGTGATTCATGCACAGATACTTTAAATTTTGAAAATCTAACTCATTGATAAAAACATGAGCATTTCTTAACTCCTGAAAATTTGGAGTATAGGTGATAATAGACTTCAGTGGGAATATTACTGGTGAATGATTTGAACATATTTTAAAAGGTAGCAAAAATTTATATAAAACAAATTGAATAACATGCAATAGAAAGTACTAATGTCAGCTATCTCAGAAAATACCAGAATAAGAGCCAACTTGAGTAATGCTACAGTACCATTAAGATAAAACTTGCTAGGACACGTTGATATGAATGAGAAAAGTATGTTCAGTTTTCAAGGAATATTAACATATAGCAGAGAAATACATATATATATATATATCAGTTATACCCCTGCAAGAAAAGTTATGTTTACATTTTTAATACATTAGAAGTTTTTTTCCATTTTCTTAAGTAAAAAACATGGGGTTTTGAAAGAACCCTTTCATCTGTGGAAATGAATTAAAGAACTTATCCACCTTCCTATGTTCAAGAGATTTTTCAAGGTGGGGCTTTTAAAAGACTTCTGCAAACTTAATGTGGATAAAAATAAATACTTGTCAAGAAAAGGGCTCTCGGAGGTGACGAAGAGTCCCCGATGTAGTCATCTGTGACAAACATCCAACTTAAAACAGGTTAACCATCAAAATAATACAGGCAATGAACTCAGGTGGCACCATAAACAGAAGTAGGTCAGAATCTCTAACAAAAGTATTTTTATTGTGAAAAAGCCTACTACCTGCTTCCCCCTTAAGTACTGTATTTGACTTTAAAAATGAATATCTCGGTATTCAAACAATGAAGTTGAAAATACACTATATATAGAGGGAGAACAAAAGTCAGTGTATTTAACATCCTACTCTAGGCTGTTCAGGAACCAAATACAACATTGTTAAGAGGAAAAACTTCCAGCCCAATTTAAAGTTTTTGCTGAACTGCTTAACTGGTGCTGGGTACACCACTCCTCCTCCCATCCCCAAATTATTTTGCTTTTGCAGTGCACCCTGCTGTAAGCTACAGTAGCTGTGATTTTGTTTTTAAACTGTGAAATAACATACCACAAGGGGATCTGGTGTTTTTTGGGTTTTTTTGTTTTTTTGTTTTTTTTTCCAGAAGATTTCTGATCATGTAAAATGAAGGATCTACTTTTGAAACAGAGGGACCTAGAAATATTGATCGCTATCAGTTAAGTCTAATCAGCAGTTCAAAGTGCCTAATGAAACATGGAACGCTCAATATCTTAAAAAAAATATATTGAAAAATACATGTGCTATTCAGTATAGTTAGAAATGAAAAATCTGAGGAGCATGGAGAGGTTTCTTTATCATTCTTGAGAATACTTCAGGCAGTGTTTGGAAGTATTTTACACAATAGAACCCTATGGATTTAATTTGAAAGTTTTATGAATTATCATAGTATCCTTTAAGGACCTTGTTCTTTACTACATATATTTAAGCTTATTTCACAATTATAAAGTATTTCCACCTTAATTATATCTTGGTTACAAATTTGCACAACTAGTATGTATACTTAAAAGGAACCCAAGAACCAGCAACCCAGTGATTATTACTCAACTTTGGGAGTGGGTGCAGAATGAATGCTATTTATACTTGTGGGTCCCTTTTTGTTTGCCGAGAGATCCATTTTTAGCAATCATTCACCAGTATGGGCAATGAACAGAAGCAAAATTTGGAAACTAGATTTGTAAAAAGACATTTATTACATAGATCTGCAAAAATGAGGGTCTGCTTAAAGTCTAGGCTTCTGAAATCTCAGCCTAAAGAGCTTTTAAGATTAAGAGGTGTTAAGGGATGCAAGTGCATTCACCTTTCTCTAGACTTAGGTCAAAATTCGGGTGAAAGTCCTGATAGCAGCTTGGGCAATGGACAGAAAAGCTACTGTAATGGAAGCTAGGCTGTGGGCACAGGCTGCTTCCTGGGAAGAGGTTGTATGCTTGTACCTCATTGTGCCTGATGCTGGATGTGGGATAAGAGAGCACTAACTGGACACAGAGCAGCCACAGAAATTGAGTTTATCCCTCGGTTTGCGAGGCAGTAACCTGCTCACATGTCTATTCCCAAACTACTTGCAGAACTCCACTGAAGTCAGCAAGGAGCCAGAGGACCTTGAGCATCTGTGTAGGTGGAGCAAGTTGTAATACTGGACTTAGTCCTTTCAGTGGGAACGGCCTGGTTCGGAAAGGTGTTGAATGCCATAACTTCGAATATTGGGGATATTGTAGCTACAAAAATGTAGCTTTTTTTTTTTTTCCGTAGCAAAATATTGTATTTGTTTTGAAATGTGTGTTAAGCAACATGACAGTGATGTACAATAGCACAAAAATTGCCTAAGATAACATGAACAGTCTATTTAGAAAAACAAGGGATTTTAGGATTAAAAAAAATGAAGGAACGTGACTTTTAACTTCCCCTGTTTAACTATAGTAAATCACAACGCAATAGAAGAGTTTATGATACAGCATGTGTAGAAGTCGTTCTAAATAGGGGAGTGCCAACCAGTATTTTCGGTATCTTGGCTCTGCAGTTTTGACCCAGACACCTTAACTTACTTTTTTCATACTGGAATATATTTATTGGATTACGTGCATTTTTGTTGAAAAGCATTTATAAAAACTGTTTTGATAAGAGCTTATTTTATACAGCAAATTATTTTTTTGAATCCTTTTTACCAGACACTGGGCTTATTCCCATCATCTTTGAAAGTCATCTTGCCATCAGTCTCAGTGGGAGCTAAATCAGATATAGAATTTTGTGAGAATTTTAGTACAAATTTGCTGTCTTGCAGTCTCAAATTTCCTTTGAAAAGCCAAATCATAAAAATGTGTGTGAAGCAATTACCTCCCACATTTCAGATCTTTAGATAAAAATTGCACATAAGGAACATACTGTATGTCAGGCTTATTACAAGAGGGGTTTGTTATGTATTTTTTTTAATCCTGAAATGCATTTGATATTTGCATATTTCTAGACAAAAGTGTAACAAAAATGACAGATTGGTCACCAATGGAACCAACATATTGTGTAGATGATGTCTTTGTGTTAGTAAAAGTCTACTCATTTTCTCTCTGCTCCAAAGTTTACTATGCAGTGTCGAATGACTGCAGGCACCAAGTGTACCTTCCTGTAGTCAGTCATGCATTGTTTGCAGTGTACTCATTCAAAACCAGCAGGGTGAATTTCATAAATGAGACATTGAAAGGTGGTTTATCCTGTGTCTCACATTTATGCCGATAAGGCATCTTCATTTTCTCCAAATCCTAAAAGGTGCTGAAAGATTTTAACTTGAATTAAAACCAGAGTATGTTATTGGGAGGTTTTTATTATGCAACTAAATGCTACAGATACAGTGAAATGCCACTTGTTTTTGCAACTTTTTGAAGGTTTTTCATTATTTCCTTCACTTTTCTTCCAAGAGTCTTAATTTCAATAACTGTGCATCTTTATCTGAAGAGCTCTAATTTATAATATTCAGGCACTAGCTTTGTATTCTTCATTGCACTTTCATATTCTTGTGTTACATGCCCGTATTATGGTTGCAAGTTTATGTGAAAATGACTTGAATAAAATGTTTCAAGCGTTCTACTTGTTGAAGTATTATACTTAACGCATAGGCCAGATCCATCTCTCAGTGAGAAAGCTTCAGCTAAAGTTATGTTGTTATATGTATATGAAGATAAGGAAGATTGTGCCACGCTGACGTGGTCTCAAAAAATTACACAAATTAGAAACAAGAAAGAAAAAGTTGCAAGGCATGATAGATTACCTCTCACACTACACAAAGGCTTAACACGCGAAGGCGTAACAGGATGAGGTATGGTTCATCTGGATGGAAGATTTCCTTACCATATCAGCTGTCTCTGTAGGAACAGGAACTTAGAAACAACTTTCAGAATTTCTGCTCCAAAAACTTTACTTTCATGGCAAGAACACCTGAGCAGTCCATGGTAGAAAGTCTACGTACTCTAGAAAATTGACTAACACATTTAACACTCAGTTGCTCCAAAAATGTTTTATCCTTTGCTATTTACGTTCTCTGAGTACAAACCAACATCCTGCTGCCTCTTCAGTCCGTATGCTAAACTGCTGAAATAGGCTGAATTGTGAAGCATCCCTGGTCCCTTCACTGAGGGATTAATACAGAAGGGCATGGTTAAAAACTCCAGAATGTTCACTCTAGTGAGAGGTTGTCAAACACTTAAATATCAACCAGTGGCACCCTTGGCTTTGAGTAAATGGAGACAAAACCAATGTAATATCTTTTAAAATTAATAAAATAAATGTAGAATTATTCCAGATATAAACAATGTTGTGATGATGTTTCTATAATTTATTTAAGAACACTATTCCCACACTACTACATCTTGGAGCTGCTGTCCCTGAAGCGCAGAACTCTGTGGATCAGAATCCATGCAAATACAAAAATGCAGTTAAAAATGCATACAATTATTGCAAAAAGTAGATTCAAATTTATTGAAAATAAAGCATCTTCTAGTTTCCAAGTATCTTCTACCTGCTATTCTACTACCTGATTTTCATGTTAGATCACAAATTAGTATCACAAAATGATCTATCACCAGCCTACAATTAGAAAGCAGCCCAACACTTTCAGTTAAGAAAGTATTGCTGTCACTGAATTTTCATTCAAGCCCTATTTCTCCTGATCTTATCAGGCCATAAAAACTGACAAGGTAAGTATTTATTCCTGTTCGGAAATCTTGACATTGGTCCTGTCAATAGTACACCTGTGTTTTAAAACAAAATAATATTTAAACTAATATTGACTCTCTTACAAGATACTGAAAAATCTGAGATTGTTTTCTTGGCAAGTCTGAAGTGAAAAAATTGTGCACCTGAATCAGTCTAGTAGTATCTGGCAGTATGTACCCTGGCTGAGAACCATGGAAAGCATGGCTCTCAAAGTTTTTTAAATCTAATCATCACAGCCTGAAATAACTTTCCATATCACTGAAATCAGTAGTACTTTGTGAGAGTTCTCTGTCTAAACAGTATTACAGATACAAGTTATGTTAAAATCTTGTATATAGTGAAATTGTTATGTTGTTATAACGAGGAGAAAGTGTTGTGAACTTTATCAACCACCTCCAGGCAAGTTCATTGGGTTTATCATTTATTGCCCAGTTGCACATACAAAGTATTATCAAGTCTCAACCATCACCACCCGTCTGCACAGTGCATTTAAGGCTGTGATCCCGGTGAGTCACCAAGCACCAGCTATTAGTAGTAATCCATTAAAATATGAAGCAATGCCAGTAACTTAATCTGCCTTCTCTCATTCATGTTCAGTGTATGTTATCTTTTTTCTTTCCTTTAAAGTAAGAGCTCAGAAGTGTTTTTGAAGATGAAAAAAGAAATGTTTTGATAAGTCAGGCTTCCTTCAGGAAGAATTCTATGGCCACAAATTAAAGCTGTAAGAATGGAGTAACAAACTTGCTCAAATGCCAAGATAAACCAATGCTCCTAGATCTTTAAGCACATGCAAAACAGCACTTTAGAACATAAGCTCCTGAAAGAGTCTTTTTTTTTTTTTTACCAAACTATTTGCAATTTTTAGCTTTTTGGTCTTTAATGTGAATCAACTCTTAAAATGGGTTACACATCTGCTAAACGAATGATAAGCTGTCCATGAAAAACTCTATTATAGCTGATGACACCTAGCAAAAGAAATTTTTTTTGCCTTTTATTGGAACCAGAGAAGTAATATACTAAACATTTGTTTGGCATAGCATTCAGCTAGGATTTATTTACTTATTTAGAGCATTAAGGATTAGCATTTGCATCTGGAAAACTTGTTTGTATATAGCAGGTAAATGCATGACTTTTTCTACAAAATATGATCCTTCCCTACGAAAGCACAGTAAACATGTTTCCATGTCTTACTTTGATGCTGCTGACTTTAAATGTTCTTCCATTTGGTACAGTGAAAATAACAACGAAAAACACTGGGAAATGGAAGGTTATTTGAATTTCTAATTCCTCTGAGTGGCAATGCCATTCAGGAAGATAATACCGCATATACTGGCATTTGTTTTAGATGCAGAAAAGAAAGCCTAACCAAGTGGAGCAGATATAATAATACAAAATGGAACAACTGGAACGTTTAGCCTTCAACAACTCAACACAGGATGGGAGAATGGGTGCTATAAATATTAAGATACAAAGCCTGCAAAAAAGAGAGAGAGAGAGAGAGAGGTGGCCATACCAGCAAAAAACTACATTAAAAACCTAAACTTGCTCCTGCCATGTGACTCTAACGTCATCCCAAGGGGAATACACTGAAGTATTACAGAGTGACCACATGTTTTAGAGACATCCAGTAACTTCCCAGTGGAGCTGCTAATTGTGAGGGAGTCATTGCTTGACTCAGTCCTAGGTACACAAAATCACAAGTAGATGACATAGGCAGAGACCTCTGGATGCCATTTAGGTCAAACCCACTCTCAAGCAGGGTCACCTTGAGACGGTGACCCAGGACTGCGTCCGGTCAGGTTCTGAGTATCTCCAAGGATGGAGACTCCACAGTCTTTCAGGGCACCTGTGCCAGTGCTCCGCCACCCTCAGAGTGAAAAAGATTTTTCTTGTTTAAGTAGAATTTCTTGTATTTCAATTTGTGCCCATTGACTCTTGTCCTGCTACTCGATAGCACAGAGGAGCCTCTGGCTTAATTTTCTCTACACTCCTCCTACCCTGTATTTATACACATTGTGAAGATCCCCCTGAGCCTTCTCTTCTCCTGAACAGTCCAGGTGTCAGGCTCTACTTACATGTCATGTACTTCAAGTCCTTAATCATCTTGTTTACCTTTGCTGGACTCATTCCAGTCTGTCCTTGTCCCTCATGTACTGGAGACCCCAGAACTGGACCCACCACTTCAGATGTTGCGTCCCCAGTGCTGTGTACAGGGCAAGGGTCACCTCCCTCGTCCAGCTGGCAACACTTTCTAATGCAGCCCAGCAGGCTGTTGGCCTTCTTTGCTGAGACACAGGAAAAGATTGCTTTTTGCAAGAGGAAGGACCTTCTACACCTTAAGGGATTACAGATTCTACAAGTTTACATAGATTTACAGAATCACAGAATGGCAAGGGTTGGAAGGGGCCTCGAGAGATCATCTAGTCCAACCTCCTTGCTAAAGCAGGTTCTCCTAGAGCATGTTACACAGGACTTCATCCAGGAGGGTTTTGAATAGCTCCAGAGAGGGAGACTCCACAACCCCCCTGGGCAGCCAGTTCCAGTCACCCTCAAAGTAAACACCTTCTTCCACATATGCAACTGAAACCTCTTATGTTTCAGTTTGTACCCGTTGCCCCTTGTCCTGTCACTGAGCACCACAGAGGGGAGTCTGGCTCCGTCCCCATGACTTCCACCCTTGAGATATTTGTATGTGTTGATGAGATCCCCTCTCAGTCTTCTCTTCTTCAGGCTGAACAAGCCCAACTCTCTCAGCCTTTCCTCACAGGGGAGATGCTCCAGTCCCCTCATGATCTTTGTTGCCCTCCTCTGGACTTTCTCTAGGAGTTCCTCATCTTTCTTGAACTGGGGAGCCCAGAACTGGATTCTGGGTGCAGTCTCACTGGAGCAGAATAGATGGGGAGGATAACCTCCCTTGACCTGCTGGCCATGCTCCTCTTAATGTGCCAAAGCAGTTCCCCTGGTTGAGGGTAGACCCCACAACTGGACGTGCTGGTACAATTAAGGGAGCAGCTTGCCATGGTGAGAGACCGGACTTTGGAGGGTGGGTGTATTTTAAACCCATGATGCTGCCGGACCAGGGTTGTTCCTCCCCTTGCAGGTCCTTAGCACTGTCCCAAAGGAGCTTGGTCAAGGGAGATCTGTAGGAGAGCTCAAGGTTGGGGTATGATGGAGGATGGGAGGACTTGGGAGAAGGTGGCCAGCAGCACTGTGGTGAATCAGATGGGTATTTCTGTCATAGGGTGTTAAAGTTAAAACAGCCATGGAAGCTTTTTTTTGCTTGTCCTCCTCTACCTCTCTGGTGTAGTTCCCTAGAGCCTGTGCCTACATGTACTAAGGTTTAAGGGAAGGAGATCCAGGTGGAGCCATCCCTGAGAGCTGCTGCGTTTGCTCAGTGTCCTCTCCTTCGCCTCTCAAGACGGTACTTGTGTGCACTCGTGTGGGTCAGGCTGACCTAGGCATGAAAAGGAGGCAGGTGACATCATTTCCAAAAAGGAACGATGACTCGCACAGTGACCTGACTGCGCTGAGACTTGAAACCAAGAGGAACCTCTTCTGCCTCCGGACGGGGCATGTCACCTCACTGCTCTGAGCATCCCACCCCCCAGTTTGTTGGTGAGGCACGTGAAGACTTTCCTGCGTTAGCGCTGAGATCTGCAGATCTCAGGGCTGTCAGGATCCAGGGAGTATTTTTCCTTAGCGGCTCTGCAACCAGACACATCAAAACAACTCACTGTGGGAGAGGCAATATAGGGAGGGCTGCATCCATATGCATGGAGATGCTAAAAGCCAGGCTGCGGTGGCCTCTGCATCAGTCTTGGCTGGGTAGAGACTGAAGAAGCCCAGGACTTCTTCAGTCTCTAGTAATGTGAGTAATGGTGAGGCTTTCCAAGAGTGCATCCCTGGAAAGCATGGGCGGGAGGAATGGGAACGGCAGGTCCAAGGTCTCTGCACTTGTTCCAGTCTCATAGAATCACAGAATCATTTAAGTTGGAAAAGCCCTTTAAGATCATCAAGTCCAACCATTAACCTCATCTGCCCGGCTTTTACATCCCCCCAGGGATGGGGACTCAACCCCTTCCCTGGGCAGCCCCTTCCAATGCTTCTCCTTCCCATCTTCCTCCCTCTCCGCCTGCTCCTGGGGAGGTGCAGTGCTCTCACAGTGTGTTGCATCTCTCTACGCCTCATTGCTTTAACAGAGACCTCTTTGGTGCCTTTGTACTTTGGGCACCCGGAAGATAAAACCTGTCAAGGCTGCTAAGCCTGCAAATTGACCTTTAGCTCTTGTTTGCCACCGTCCCCGCTCTTTCCGGTGCCAAAACAAATGGCACGGCGTGGTGCTGAGGTACACAAGCAGAGTCACGGGGTGGTGGGGAATGTATTTTTTTTTGATTCCTCCCTTTACAAGCAAGTCCTGTTGGCTGTGGGTGGAGTGTCCAATGCCCTTTGCATAGCATGGGAGCTGATAACAGATACAAACGTGTATACATTGAGGTTGCCTGGGTGGATTAGCCCTAAGGATGCTTGACTGAGACAATACAAACCCCCCAAACAGTTTTATAGGGTGTAGATATTACTGACCAAACCTACCCTTCAATGTGTGCCAAGCCAAGCCTCTGAGGATATAATTTCTAGTAGGGCCTGTAGTGGTAGGACAAGGGGTGATGGTTTTAAATTAAAAGAGGGGAGATTCAGACTGGATATAAGTAAGAAATTTTTTACAATGAGGATAGTGAAACACTGGCCCAGGTTGCCCAGAGAGGTGGTGGAGGACCCATCTCTAGGAACATTTCAGGTCAGGTTGGACGGGGCTCTGAGCAACCTGATCTGGTTGGAGATGCCCCTGCTCACTGCGGGGGAGGTTGGACTGCTTGAGCTTTAAAAGTCCCTTCCAACCCAAACCATTCTATGATTCTATAATAATCCCTCTGAAAACTAAACTCGCCCTGTTTCCCTTCCCTGTGTCACCCTGGTGCAAATTTTTTAATCACCTTTTTTTGCAAAACTCGCATCCCAGTGCAGGTGCCTGCAGCAAGGCGGCACAGGGACCTTTGTGGCAGCTGTGTCACCGTTGCTCGTTGCTCGCTGTGCTTGGATGCCTCTTGCTCTCTCACCTGTGGGAGTGACATTTAAGACACAGGATCCTCTTGGTTGCCCAGGAGAGGGGAAGCGCAGCCGCGCTAATAGATTATCTTGCTGATTTTGCAAGTCTGAGTAGAGAGCATTGCTCCTGAAACAGCCGGGCTCTGCCGTGCAATGAGACCATTCTGCTCTTGCAGAATCTTGGTAGCAAAAAGTGGTCCTGGCATGCAGCAGATGCTGCATCTCATGGGGTTATTTTCTCCTCGAAACTTTTTCCCTCCCCGCAGCTGGCTTAACATGATCCAGATCCCCAGTGAATCTGCTGGACTTCAGCAAAGCCTTCGACACAGTCTCCCATAGCATTCTCCTGGAGAAGCTGGCAGTTCATGGCCTAGATGGGTGTACTCTTCGGTGGGTTATAAACTGGCTGGATGGCCGAGAGAGTCGTGCTGAAGGGAGTTAAATCCAGTTGGCGGCCAGTCACAAACGGTGTCCCCCAGGGCTCAGTTCTAGGGCCAGTCCTGTTNNGGACATCCACAAGTCTATGGGGCCAGGTGGGATCCACCCAAGAGTGCTGAAGGAGCTGGCAGAGGAGCTTGCCAAGCCACTCTCTATCATTTATCAGCAGTCCTGGAGAACAGGGGAAGTTCCACATGACTGGAGGTTGGCAAATGTGACCCCTATCTTCAAGAAGGGCTGGAAGGAGGAGCTGTGGAACTACTGACCAGTGAGCCTGACATCGGTACTGGGGAAGGTTATGGAGCGGTTCATCTTCAGTGTGCTCACCAGAGTTGTGGTGAATGGAGCTAAATCCAGTTGGCGGCCAGTCACAAGCGGTGTCCCCCAGGGTTCAGTTTTAGGGCTAGTCTTGTTTAATATCTTTATCAATGACCTGGATGAGGGGACTGAGTGTGCCCTCAGTAAATTTGCAGACGACACCAAACTGGGTGGGAGTGTTGATCTGCTTGAGGGGAGGAGGGCTCTGCAGAGAGACCTGGACAGGCTGGATCCATGGGCCAAGGCCAATTGTATGAGGTTCAACAAGGCCAAGAGCCAGGTCCTGCACTTTGGTCACAACAACCCCATGCAGCGCTACAGGCTTGGGGCAGAGTGGCTGGAAATCTGCCCAGCAGAAAAGGACCTGGGGGTACTGGTTGACAGCCGACTGAATATGAGCCAGCAGGGTGCCCAGGTGGCCAAGAAGACCAATGGCATCCTGGCTTGTATCAGGAATAGTGTGACCAGCAGGAGCAGGGAAGTGATCGTGCCCCTGTACTCGGTGCTGGTGAGGCCGCACCTTGAATACTGTGTTCAGTTTTGGGCCCCTCACTCCAAGAAAGATGTTGCATTGCTGGAACGTGTCCAGAGGAGAGCAACAAAGCTGGTGAGGGGTCTGGAGCACAAGGCTTACGAGGAGCGGCTGAGGGAACTGGGGATGTTCAGTCTGGAGCAGAGGAGGCTGAGGGGAGCCCTTATCACCCTCTACAACTGCCTGACAGGAGGCTGTAGCGAGGTGGGGGTCGGCCTCTTCTCCCTGGTAACAGATGATAGGATGAGGGGGAATGGTTTGAAGCTGCGCCAGGGCAGGTTTAGGCTAGACATTAGGAAAAACTTCTTCACCGAAAGGGTTGTCAGGCTCTGGAATGGGCTGCCCAGGGAGGTGGTGGAGTCCTCATCCCTGGAGGTATTTA
>BOSO01001858.1:0-99933 GCA_018403395.1 Gorsachius goisagi
CTCCAACAGTTCCATGTCCTTCTTGTGCTGAGGGCTCTGTTAAAAGTGTATCTAAAAAGGTAGCCATATATGACTTTGAGAAGAATTTCCAAATTGTTGTTAATGAAATTACTCATTTAAGGCATAAGGAATTTTTTGTTGCTAATTAGTTAGGTTTTGGTCTTTTCATTATTTATTGCATAACTAATATAGATATTTACATAATTTAGATTAAAACAGCTGCTGTTACATATATAGGATGACTTTTTACTTCATTTTCTACAGCCAGTAGAGAAACAGATGTGCTCTTTGAAGTTTTGTTTGATGAAGAATTCCTTGGAGGCCTAACTATAAGGTTTGTGCAACGGGCTTCATAGTCATTTGAGGCTATTGGTATTGATGGCATGAAATTGTTGCCTTTGGTTTGGTTGAGTATTTTTAATGCCTCTTTTTAAAACTTTGTTTCTTAATGGTGTTGGTCAATTTTTTGAGTAGTCATAATTTTTATGAAGCATGTTGTATTTTGCAAAGGCTGTTTAGGCTTTTTTGCGTATTTAGAAGCTTCTGATTTGTAGAAAGCAAGTATGAACCAGTAGACTAAAGCACTACATCCAAATATCTTTCTAAAACAAATATGTAGAAAACAGGTTGATATCAGTATGTTTTTAACATAGATTGAAAATAATCAGTAATCATCTGTTCCTCTGAAAGAGGGACTCTGAACTAGGCACTGAATTCTAACCACTGTTAAAAACCTAAACTATTCTTTAGGAGGTGGAGGCATGGTTAATATTTTTCTTTTAAAACGTGTAATAATTTCTCTGTATTTCAGTAAGCAGGTAAACTTCTAAGTGCGCTGATTTACACAGAAGGCTTCATTTTACTGTTGTTCTTAGATAAATTAAGTTTTTTTATTACAGAAATTAGAGGATAATCTTACCTATTCCTGGTGTTCAACAAGCATAACACAATCCTATCCCTTGCAAGAATATGCCCTGTAACACGGATAATCTTCAGTGTTCAGAATTGTAAAGGAAGATATAAAAGTGACTAAATGCTGCTTAACTTCAGTTTATAATTCTGCTATTGGTTTCAGTTTTCATCTCAGAAAAATAAAAGACTGTTTCCTGGTTCATAACTTTTTACAGAAATATTTACTACAGAACTATGCTATAACAGTTCACTCATCTTTAACATTTCTTTGAGTTCAGCCCTGAAAGGTATAATATAAACTCAGAGTAGTACTAATTACTGTTGTTTTCTGGTTTTGACAGCCAGGTGCCAAAGGGCAGCACAATGGGATTAACATTGTGTGTAACTAGATTTCAATATTGGATACAGTTTTCAGCCTCTGCTGTTCAACTTGAATCATTATCTTTTGGCATAGAGGCAACACTGTTGTTAAATCAGATATCTTGAAATGTCAACAATTAAACTACATGGAACACCTATGTAATTTGCTTTTCTTAAGGTGCTCGCCCGCCAGAGGTTATCGTCTGCCATCAAGTGCCTTAATTAATCTGTCTCATGGTAGTCGGTCAGAAATGGGAAATCAAAAGCTGACGGCTATAGTTAAACCTCAGCCAGCTGTGAATAGCTACAATTCATATGCATCTGATATGTCATCCGTACGCTCGCAAAAAGTGCATCTGGGAGGCCTCAACCATTCTCCACGCTCTCTTTTTGTTCCTACTCAAGTAAGACTTTTCTTTCATTTGTACAAAAATGTTTTTCCCTAGAAAC
The DNA here is from genome assembly GCA_018403395.1 of Gorsachius goisagi. NCBI lineage: Eukaryota > Metazoa > Chordata > Aves > Pelecaniformes > Ardeidae > Gorsachius > Gorsachius goisagi. The sequence goes on from BOSO01001858.1 coordinate 1,723, forward strand.
TGAATTATGACCGTGGTTGCTATCCTCATTGGTACAAACAAAATTTAGTTTTTATGTCAGTATATTAGAAGTACAATAATCCTTATCTTTGAGAAATAAGTTGATCCAGCAATGAAAGGGACCAAAAGTTCCTTATTGACGCTTGGTTTTTTTGCTTTGTGTAGCTCCAAGTTGCATTTCCAAGAGACAAATACTTCGTTTGGAGCAGTGACACCACATTTGGTGTCAACAAATAGTTTGCTGGGGCAGAGATGCAATTATTTCCTTAAAGCTCTGTTCCAAGCAGTGCTTCCTGTAGGCCAAGCTTGTCCATGGTCAGAAAGAGAAGACATGATTTCCTTGTCAGTTTTGCTTCTTGGTTATGATTTCCTTTGTTTGAAAATACAGTAAAGGAGGAAAAATTACAGGTGAATTGGGGTTCTCATTGGTTTAATTAAGCTTTATTTTTTAATAAGTGACTTCTTAAAAAAAAAATTAGCTTAATGGGTAGCTTCATGTTGCTGTAAGTGTGTTTGAGAAGAATTGTCTTGTGTTTTCTAAGTCTATACAAGAAAAACTGCTTTCAAAAAGAAAACTTAAGGCAATGAAACACGTCTGATTTTTTTTTTTTTTTTTTCACTTAATGATTTAGCAACTGAATGGAAGACAGCATTACAATCTCAGGGCTGAAAATCAGGGCGACTCTAACTCACCCCAGAAAGGATCATATTTGAGTGGCAATCAGAAAAATAAAGTGAGTGTTCTGATTCATTTAGTATTAAACCCAAATGTCTCAATATTTATTTTGGCCTCCTGTTTAGAGTGGGTGTCCTTTTGTCATGATTAACAGATGGCTTTGTTTTAATACATCAGATGTTTTAGTCCAGGTACAGACTGGAGCAGAACTTGTCCCAGTTCTTGAATGAGTATACTAACTCATATTGTCCTTGTTTAGGTTCTAGATTTTCAAAAGTGTTGTTTTTCACATAGGGCTTCAGTTCTGTGGTAACATACCTGTAACTTATTAAGCAATTGAGCCTGATTGATAAGGTCTTACAAAATAAGGCATTAATACTAAAATTTAAGAATACTCTCGGTATGAGAGCATGTTTTTGAAACCATTTTGAATTGTCATCTGAATTTAATTATACTCAGTGATCTTTCCTATGCTAATAACTGCTGTTAATAACAAAACAAAAACAATCTCAAATTAAGCTCACTTCAGTTTAGTAATGATTCTTAGGAAAGGTTGTTACATAAGTACAACCCACCACAGTAGCCTATTTCATAAATTAAATACCTGCAAATTCTAGTGTCAGTATGAAAATTTCTGTTGTCTGAGCACTGTTAAATTTGGACCTTAGGATTTTCAGAATGTATATGATTAGCTGTTCAAAAGTTGAGTTTATAGCTACTGAGTTTGTTGGGGGTGTTGTTTCTTATTTTCTCAGGCACGGAGTAAGCAAGATGATGAATTCTGCAGCATATGGCAATCATTGCAGAGTTCTGGGAAGTCTCACCACATTCAGCAAACCATGCATGAGAAGGTTAGTATATAAACTTTGAACAGATCCCTAGGTTCAAAATATGAAGGTACTTAATTTTGTACATAAGTTCATTAAATCAGAAAAATTTCTAATTAATGTAACAAATCCTCTGGATAAAAGTATTGTGACACAGGGTATACATACCTCTAGAAAGAGGTAATCATGCGGGACTACTATGTAAATGATACATAGTTTTCTGGTTAAGGTTTGATGTTTGAAATCCTAGGGTGCAGTTCTACCTCAGGAAATCAAGCTGGGAACTGGCAATCAGTTCTGTAAGCCGGGATTCAATGACAGCAGCTTTAAAGGTCAGCAAAGAAGACAGGAGCCATATAAAAAATGTAAGTATTATAATTATAAACTTTGTTTTGAGAGAACTACTTGCTTTAGCTAATCTTCATTGAAATGCCTGTTGAGTTTTTTGTAGTTATCAACAGAAAATAGTTTATTATAGTTGTATAAACACTACATTGCACTTCTTGTTGTCAAATAATGTCCCTGGTGTGCATATTAGCTTATTCCTTGCTTAATTCTCAACGTTTTAATCAAGCTGTTCTGCATTATGTTGACTTCCCACGCATCTGATAAAAAAACAAAACAAAAAAAAACCCCCACGACTTAGCTTTGAAAATGTGCTTGTGACCATATTTGTAGAATATAAAATTAGATATATTATTGCACTTTTTATTTTATCCTACAAGAAAAGTGTACACCAAATGACCTATAAAGTATAAATTAAATATTTGATGCAGTCATTCAAATTAATGCAACTCTATGTACTTGTATGGAGTTATTCATTTTTTTGAGCCTTGATTGTTGTTATGGGTTTTTAAGAGCATTTCAAAAGAATGCATTCTTTTGTAGTTAAAGAAGATTCCAAAGTTACAAGAGGTGAAAGTCAGCCACATAATAAAATATCAAACAAACAGGTAATTTCTTTGGTACTGAGTAATGTATTCTTTTCTTCTCATTTTACTCCGATTTGATTCATCATTCTACAGATTTCTCTTTAACTGGCATCTTAATTGATTCTTTTGCTACGTAGATTTTATTTTGAGATATTTTTTTTCTCTAGAGATTTTTATAGACAGAAAATGAGGCAAAGTCCGGTAAGATGTATAGTGATGATACCAAATTATTTTCCAATTCCTCTCAGACTCTAAAAACTATGCTGTAGTGGGAAAACATAAATGCTAGGTTTTCAGTAAGCTGAAATTCTCTATGAATGTTAGCTTGTGAAAGCTATTTGCAGATGCATTTCTAATATGATTTTGTTATAATAAATAATGGAGTATTAGTATTCAATAATAAATGCTGCAGTTTATTTCAGAATTTTGCAGGTGTGAATAAGTACAATGTCAAACTTTTGAAGAGGAATGAAAGTCCCAGCATGCCTGTAATTCAGAAGGCTGCAGTTGATGGTCCCTGCACAGGTGGAAAGGTAGTATCTAGATAATTGATTTTTTTTTTGTGCTCTTTGAATAACTTCAGTTTCCAATCCATTTTATTCCAATGATTCCTGGTCACTTGTGTACAAATTCATATTTATAACAGATATGTCAGGCCTGTATAACCTTGATCATTCTTCAAATCAATTCTCTTGGTCAATACTTGCATCTTTTTAGTATGCAAAACTTGATTTAGTCTCTGGATACCTGTTTGCGCTCTGAGCAGACATGACTGTGATCTGCCCAAACTAAGAGGAAAAAAAATCCTGAATGAGCATAAAATTAATCTCAAATTAATATAACTGTCCTCTTGCATCTGCTTGTAATATACTAAGTTGATGTACCTTTTTTTTTTTTGTTTTAAGAAGGACAATGAACTTGAAAGCCTTCTAGCTTCTTTGAAAATTTCCAAAGAAAATGAAGTGCAGACTTACTCCAAGGAAGCAAGAGCTACAAATGAAGAACATCTGTCACCACAATCATTTGCTATGGTCTGTATACTGCAGGAATCATTACATTGCAATTTAGCATCTGCTGTCTTAGCATCAATGCTTCTATTTAAAGAAAATCCATGAAACCTCATACTGCCTTTTTAAACATATTGATGAGCTTTTAATTAGCTATTCTCAAAGAAAATTAACAAACACATTTGTTTATGCTAAGATGCTGTTATCTGTGCTTTGATAAAATGTAACTGATAGGAAAACAAAAATTCAAATTTTGTTACTGGTTATGATATTCAGAGTAAAAAGGTAGTGTTTATCTGAATGCCATCATGTCCCTGAATGGTTTATTTTATTTTTAAAGAAAGGAACACAGATGCTGAAAGAGATTTTGAAGATAGATGGCTCTGACCTGGAAACAAGGAATGAAGTGAAATCCCAAGTTAATGATGTTCCTGCTCCCCCTAGTAGACAGGATTGCCATGGAGCTGCCTTGCAATACAGACAAACAAAAAAATTGGGTATGTTTAGACATCAGCTCATAGAGCCTCACCTTTTAGCTAAAGTATAGTACTGGTTTTGAAAATATAGTAGTAAAATCTCTTTATATATAGTCTCCTGGTTTTTGTTAATTAGATATGAAAATACCAGGAAAAATAAAATATGCCTTTTTTCCTGCTAATAACAAAGTTTCTATCTTTTCAGTACAGGAAATGTTTGTGATACAGCTTTTTTTTTTTTGTCAGCTGCTTATATGAACAAGCCTCATAGCACTGGAGGCCCTCAGAACACACCAGCACTGGAAACTGGAGGTCACCCTTTTGTTTGTCCTCAGCCTGCACTGTCTACTGTTTCTGAACTTTCTCGTATTTGCTCGCTTGTTGGAATGTCGCAACCAGATTTTTCTTTCCTAAAAACACCACAGGTAAAAAGCTTTTTCTGAAAAAGTTAAAATTCTCAACTTTGTTTCAATTGTCCTATGTTAAACATTTGGACTGAGCACTGAAATCCATCTAAAAATAAACCTTTTGTTGCCATTTTTAAAAACAAACAAATCCTCTCTTTCTGTCTCACAGTTTGGTTGTCAGCAATACAAATTACCTCAAAAATCTTATCTCATTTTTCTAGACCATGACAGTTTGTCACATAAAATTATCAAATGGTTTGTTGGTTCATGGACCGCAGTGTCATTCTGAAGCTGAAGCGAAGGAGAAAGCTGCGCTTTTTGCTTTACAGCGTTTGGTGAGGATGTAAAGAATCTTTTAAAATCTTGGTCTCTATTGCATTGTGTCTGTTTGTAATCCTCCGTTTCCTTCTTCATAGAGTTCTATAGGAGTAAACTTCCCTTTGCCTCCACCTCCGCCTCCACCAGTGTTTCCAAATTATCAACCACTGGGAGTTCCTGTACCACCTGGATCTATTCCTCCAGTATTTGCACAACCCCCTGGTAAGTATTTGACTAGTACATGTTTCGAATACTGTCATGATATCCTGTAATTGTGGTAGTTCTTTGTATGAAAATGAATGCCTTCCAGAAAGCCCCATTTTTGGTCTTTGTATATGTAGTTGTATGTCTGAACTGCTTTGAAAACCATTCATGAACCTCTTCTCATCAATATGCAAATTAATTCACTACAAAGAATCATGTATGTCCCAATTATTTCTTTTCCTCAAGAATGTATTTGTCCATTCAGTCGTACTTGCTTTTTGGTTTTGGTTTTTTTCCTTCAAAACAATAGTAATTAGTTCAAAGCTGATAGTCCCAGTCCAGAATTTGTAAGAAATATCTTTCTTGATTTTCTACATGGATTTCTTTTTTCCCCCCTGTATAGTTAAGGGTTATGCATGCATTAGTGGTTTTATTTGTTTATAACCAACTTTTGCTGAAGTGCTTGCTGCATCACAATCCTGTTGTATGCTGCCGAACACTAGCATGGTAAGTAACCCCCCCAGAATTTCTTAAAAATCCTGGTGGCATTTCTGGTTCCCATCTATTTTGTATTCTACTAAAGCTCATGTTCACAGCTAGTAATTAATGAGTCAGCACCATTGTAGCATCCTAGTAACCCACACAGCAGCTGCTATGTCTCTTTTCCCCAGGGTTTCTATACTGTTGACTTGTTTCAAAGGTATGGCCTAAACTTTTGTAGCCTTGTAGTAATACAGTTCACTCAGCTAAGGATGCAAAGATCCAAAGTTATATGTGCTCTGAAATGCAGATGCTGCAACTTACTGGTCTTAACTGTGCTGTCATTAGGTATAGTTCTGTAAAAGCAGAACAGTTTGTTTGAGATGTTTTTTGTAATAAATAAATTCTTAGCTATTTTCAAGTAAATATGAAGAATATGAGGCTTTACTGGAAAAATAAACTATGCAGACAAATGTAGTTGGGGTACTTCTGGGGTCTTGGGAAGTTGGTATCCTCTTTTTGAGGAAAGAGAGCTAAAAGTTATTTATTTTTACAGCTAATGTAATCCCTTCGTCATCTCACATGTTTGGTCCAGCGTCCTGGGGAACTCCAGTGCCTAAACATTATTATCCTGGATCCTATCCAGGAAACGTGTCTCTTGCAGGAACTATACCAGTTGGTTCTCACAACCAGTTTATACCTCTGCAGGTAAGATTGGCAGGTTTGTTTTAATATTCTATTTTTGTAAAAAGTGTGCTTAGGTGATGAACGCAACAACCCCCCCAGTGTGAAGCACTATTTAGTATTAGAAAATTATTGTAAAAAATTGTATGCATGTTTTCTAAAAGTGGAATATATGGAGTTTCTTGAGAATGCATTCTGTTAAATAATATTTATTTAATTTAAAGGTAACTAAAAAAAGGGCTGCTAGCAAGAAAAACTTTGAGTTCAAGGAGTTTCAGAGTTCCCCTCAAGCTGCACCACTAAAGAATGAACAGCCAGTGTCTTCTGACCACATTCAGCAAGATAGTTCTTCAGCTCCTTTAAAATCTCCTCAAGCTGCTCAATCCACTGTTTCATTTCAAGACAATGTGGCTACTCCAAGCGTTCCTCATAACAAATCAACACCAAACACTTCCAGCAAGCGAAAGCCAAGAAAGCTGGCTGTCAATTTTGGCGCACCAAAATCTTCAGGATAAATATGGTAGCTAGGTGTATTTTATCTTTAACTCTTCCCCCACTGTTATGTTCTATCATTTAAAAAAATCAGAAAGCTCTATTAAAAAGACCAGCCACTTTAAGTATAATATAGAATGAAATACATTTTATTTGCTATGATTTTCAGGTTACGAAAACTATAAAAAATACGTTAAAACTTAATTATTTTGACTTAAATTAGCAAAAGCTAGGAAATGCTGAGTTAAGGTTACCATGCCATCCATTGTGCCTAGGTTTCTAAACAGTGGCTTACAGACTATACCGGGTAAGCAGCAATAACAGTGGTAACCTTAATTCAGAATTACCATGCCTTTTGGGAGGGATATGGAGCAGTAATAAGTTGGGCATCAAACATTGCTTAGTATAATATTTTGTATTCTAGCTTATTTTTAAATAGTGTAATAAGACAGAAAGGAAAAATTATATAAATGCAGTTTTAATATTGGCTCTCTGGGTCCTTCTGAGGTGAATCAGTGTGACTAAAACCTAACTACAGTGGAACTGCCAAATTCACTTTAACTATGAACTGCTAGGTTTTATACCAGAGGGCAACAACTTTCAAAATTGAAGGTATTATTGTATCGCTAGTATTACAGTGGCAAAAAGTGGTTGCTGATGGAGAATCTGTTCCAGGAGATTAATTTATAGGTTGTATTGAATAAAAAAATAAATTTGCAAAAGAGAGATCTCTTTGGTAAAGCACATTTAATTTTTTAATCGAGCAGCATTATCAATTTCATTCTTTTCTGATGATAAAATAACATAGATCGCTACTACAGATCTGCATAGCCTTCTAAAATGCTAGAGATATCCCAATTTTTTTTTCTAAATTAAAGAAATGGCCAGAGTTTAAAGATGTTCATTTGTGTAGTATGGATGTCAAAGTTATGTTTACTTAGAGTCCATTTCTTCCTCTAATAGTCTGTGCCCTGAAGCCTTCTCTATGGTGGGTTATTTTCTGTTGCTAGTGACTTGTAATACTTATTTTTTAGTTTTGTGACAGAAGTTCTGTGTAGCAAAATTAAATTATGAGAAACTGTTAGTATTGGTTCCATAAGAATATTCAGACAAAAAGTTGACCTGCATTTTTGGAGGGAGCTATGTTGTAAAAGACATTAACTCCATCATTCTTAGTTCATATAGGAAAAAAAAGAAGGCTCAAAGGTCCCTGTACTACTTTTAACCTATGTGTACCGTTCTTATTGACGTTGATAAGAAATCTTCAGTCTAAGAGAAAATTTGAAGCCTCAGTTGGTGGCGTTTACTGACATTGATTAAATTTCATTTTTCTTTTTTAATCTGTTCCAGAAAAGATATTTTTCCTCTAAGGACCAGGAAGCTTAGAAATAAAGCATACTTTAGTGATGAATTTTGTTGCCTCCAAACAGGTTTCATGTTGGATCTGCAAGTCTGTAGACTTTCTTTCAGTTTCCCTACCTTGTTCTCTGCCGCCATTTCTTGGTGCAGTACCAAGTTTCACATTGTTACCATGTTACAGGATTTTTTTTTATATTGACTTCTCCAAAACAGTTGTTGCCTCAGCAGTATTTGTAGAATAGCAGGAAGCCCTATGAAAAGCGTCACAGAGGTAAAAACAAGGTTAAGAAATTTTATTTCATTTTACTTAGTATCACAAACCTTGTAGAATAGTCTATATACATTGATTTTGTTGTTCTCTTCATAGCAGTCTAATCTCAAGAGGGTTTGAAGCCATGTTCCATGAAAGTTGCGCGTTTAGGTGACTTACTGTCATGAGCAACATGAGACTGACATGATGCTGACACACCGATATTTTAGAAGCGTTTATTTAAAATTTAGTTATGAGACTCAGATGTTAACCCCCAATATCCTATATGAACTATCTGATCATCAGAGAAGATCTGTTTAGAAATTCCCGTGAGATGAGACTACGTTAGATTCTTGCATCACAGAATTTTGACGTATCTGGATAGCAAATTTACGCAGATTTTTTTAGAAGCAAAGTTATGAAGGACACTATATTCCTAACACCAGTAAACACAGCAATTTTTATTATTAATTATTTCAGACTAAGACTTCCTCTCCCTCTTCAAGTAGAATTGCTATATTAAGTATATACAGCTGGTTAAACACTTAATTCTTTAGCTGCTGAGTATTGTATTAGTCCCTGTTTTTTAGTTTATATATTCTATAATACTGACTGCCTGGTGCCCAGTTAATTACAGTTTTACATGTCCCGGTAGATATAATATCTGCATTGACCTATGCCATGTCCCCTATGATTTCAGTTTTATATTTTAACAAGGTTATTATGTTTAATTCATACAGATATAAATTTAAGCATTTGTTTTTCTCATAGATATAAAGTATTTTGTAAGCACTGGAGTTTTTCATTAGATCTTATACAGAGCAGTATTTTACTAAAAATCCAAAAGGGAAGACTTTTATGTGCGCATTTTTGTAATTTCTGATTTTTTTAAAATAACTTTTCATTGTCTATCTGCCAAGTGAAATGTTTTAAATTTGCATATGAATGGATACAGAATGTATTTTTTGTGCTGTTTAGTGTTAAGTGTGCATTTGCAGATTTTTAGCATGTAGTTGCACAAAGGACTGTGCAAAGATATTTTAAAATATGAATATATGATACACTGAAGGAAAAACATTCATAAAAGTTAAATGCTATATAAAACCTTAATGCAATAGAATAATTTTATAAATTGTGTCTGTGTCTGCTTGGATTAAATATTGAAACAAGAAACATTACTTATTTTCACTGTTTTATTTCCAAGTACTACATGGGAACTTTTGTATGCTCCAAACCAGAATTTTAAGATTTTAATTAAATCTTATTAAGCCCAATTTCTGTGATTCTCAGAAGCAGCAACTGCTCACCTCTGAGCTGTTTCTTAGTGGTTTTCAAGTACTACTCAGTTAAAGATACAAAGTTTGTTTAAAAGGCAGTAAGATTACTTTCCAGCAAGTTCAGCTCTAGTGGTTCTTAACAAAGGTGCAAAAACAGCTGATAGCTGAAAAACAGGAGGAGCCGTGGGTACCTGGAGATACTTCACAACGTAATGTGAAGCCTTTTTTTCTACCTGGAGCAAAACACTGTGCTGAGATTTTTCCTAGAGTAGAGTAAGAACGTCACTTGCCACAAGGCTTCTGAATGAAGCATAATGACAAAGTGCACTAAAACCAGTGTAACGTGTTTGAATTTCTTCAAGAGACAAATGGCAAATTACATTTCATAATTAATTTCCTCATTACCAATAATAGCAGGGTTTTTAAATTGAAAATTGCCAAATTAATGTTACTAGATTTTACCCTTATTTTAGAGAGGGTAAATAAATTTCTTTACCTTTGTATTGTGTATATATACCATGTGCTGAGTTTTGTTCTCTTTGACAAGTTATCTCTAAGATTATGTTCAAACTGTACGTGTTCCCTTTCAAAGCATAATGAACACTGTAGTCATGCCAGGTAATTCTTAGTATCTTTTGGTTGTGAGTTACAAACTTTGTTAGGATCTGTCTTTTGCCAACTGCAGCACCAGCTTTTCTTGTAGAGAGATGTTATTTTCCTTCCATAGATTGTGTGAATTAGCTTATTTAAAGCAACTAGCATAAACAATGGAGTAGGCTCTTAACATGACCAGCTGCTGCAACTCTGTGTAACAATGTTCTATATAGAATGACAGTCTGGCTGGTATTCAAGTCATATTACTCAACATGAAGATACCAAGATACAATCTTGCAATTCTTAAGCTGTCTTCAAAATATTAGTCAATGGTCTTTTAAGTACTGCAGTTATCCTGCATGGCAAGTACTGCCTCGTTATTTTTCCCGTCTCACTATATAGCACAGAAGAAAATTAAAACAAGAAAAGGGATAACTTTAAAATATATCAGTTTGTGCATAATAAAACTTGCATGGACACTCATGTTCAAAAATTAAGTGACTCTTGTTCAATTTAGTTTAGTTCACCTGAACTACTATATAGATGACCCCTGAGAGTGAGGAATCTCAAAGAAGGAATGGTTACTTACAGTAAGGGATTTTTTCTTCTTTTTTTTTGAGATGTGATCTCCATATGTATTCCATAATCAGCCTTCCTTACTACTGAGAGACAGTTATGTTCTTCTCTTTCTGTCTCTGGAAAGGGGACACAGTGACACCAAGGGCATAAGGGCAGTCTGAATACACACTCTTGGCCAAAAGAATCCAAATTCAGGTGCATGAGGACCCATGAATATTGAGACTGTAACTGATATATATTTTGAAGGATCGGATACCATGAGGTAAGTGGCTGTTGTTTATTAACAAAAGAATCTGTGGTTCCAACAACAGTTCCTTATTGCTGCCAATTTTTGATGGAGTGTTTGCTCTCATTTTTCTGTAATTTACAAATTTCCTGTTTCATTTCTGCTTTAAAAGATAATATGGTCAGTAAGCATTACTGCATCAGCACTGCTTTATCAAAAGCCAAAATGTAGTTTCTGTGCCAGTAACAAAAGCAATAAAATTCAAAGTTGGTGACTTCTAACATGTTAAGGGTACAGGGTAAAGCAAGAACTGTGATTCCAGTTCAAGTAAATTATCTATTTCAGAGTAACCTATGCATGTTTTAGATTTAGTACTAATTTGGGATAGAACATTATATGTACTATTAGCTCCTAATGTTTTTTCTAGTACATATTTATTTGAAACAGCTGAAATGCTTTGTCAGTCATTGAAACTTAACTCAGCAGGGTAGATAGAGAGCAGTGTAGGCTGCTGGAACCTCTTGAGTTTACTGGGCCTATATTGAGATGGCTCATTCTTCTATAGATTTTTCTGTGTTTAAATTTTTTCCTTTTCCTTACACTTGCTTTTTTTTTTTTTTAAATCCCCGCCCCCCCCCCCCCCCTTTTTTTTTTTTTAAGTGGCTAGGTCTTATTGAAACAATAGTTCTTAAGTGTTTTTTCATCCCTTTAGCCTCTGGTATATCCATTCTCATGTTCTTAAACTTAATTGACGGCCATTTTCATCTCTTTATTCTTAGATTTTTTCCTGTGAATTTCCAGACTTTGAATCAATGTTCTTTTAAAGAGCTGTTCAGCTCTGGATTTTCTAGGTACAAATGACCACTCCTCACATGTACACACACACATATATACATATATGGGACTCAATCACTTATTTTCTCAAAGTAATTCATAATTCTGTCATTTTTAGTCCATATTGTAATTCCTTAAGAGACATCCAGAGGGTGATGGACCATTGTCCCGTATATACACATTGTACATCTCCAAATGTAGATATTACTTAGAATGGTTTAAAAGCATGGGCAAATAATGAAACGTTAACAGAATAAGTACACCAGTTTTCATGTCACTTGCTTCGGTAGATAAATTCTTGGCTTAAAACTTGATTGTCCTGAAATCCACCGCACTCTCTATCAAAGGTTACTTCTGTTGCAGAGCTGGCAGAAAGGAAGAACTGCTTGTGCCTCAGGCACAGTGCAAAACCTCACGTATGTGGGAGCAGTTTTGATGTGCAATTCTCTAGTGAAAAAGCTGGCTTAACCAGTCTCTTATTACTTGTTCCCACTGGGTCATGCCAAACGGTATCATCACATTATGAACCTTAGGAAGGAATTAATCTGATTGAAACTCTTTCCCCCATGTTATTTTTCAGCCTGATAGTTCACCGTGGAGCCACAAGAACAGCTGTGTCGGTACAACAGTTCTCAGTGTGAGGGCGGGATGATTTAGCAAGAGTGGAACTGCTTAAGAAACATCCCATCGCTGCCTTAAAACTCAAATCACCCACAAAGCTAAAACGCTAGATTAACCGGTCATTGTATGTGGTTCTGTCTGTTGACTCCAAGGAGAGTGGTAAATTCTGGCAGGAGTACAAGAGGAACTGCTAAGAATGGTCATATGGTAAATCATTGCAGCAAAATTTGCCAAAAGGTCATAGCTTTCATTTTGGGCTGTCTGTTCAAAGTTTTCAGACAAGGCTTAATGAATTATATATGTGGGCTGCACCAGCTAATGGAGCAATACCAATTAGTGGGCTCTTTCTTATTTAAATGCAAGCTGAGTAAGGACCCTGAGGTCAGTGCTTTCATAAAGTTAAAACTTGTTAAAATGGTAGAGCTAAGGAAGTGGATAAAATGTTAAATAGAGTTTGATGAGGCAGTTAGAAGGGTAGATGTATCTCAACAAAATACAGCTAAGGAAGGGGGAAGTTAAGAAAAAAAAGATGTGTTACAAGTTTTGGGTCTTGCTCTCCTGGATTCCAGTAGTTGGAATCCTGTTAGCACTGCCAGCAGCAAGTTCCATTCCTACTGGAGCCTGGGGTGAGTGAAGAGGCTCCTATGTATCAGTCGCACAACAGAAGTGCAGCTGTGAGAATACCGTTTATTTAAAAGAAAAAATGTTACCTATTTCAAATACAGTTTAATTAATAATTTGAAAATTTTAACTAATAATCTAGTCCTAGAAAATGTCAAGGTGTTTTCTTTCTAGTAGTTAGGTCTGCTGGATCTGTAGCATTCCCATCCGTCAGGGCTGGGTAACTGGGGCAAACCCCTCTTGCTTGGCATCCTCTAAAGCATACTTGTTGCTGACTGAAACATGCTGTGTCTGATGGCATTGCTTACAAATAGTCAATATAAATTACTCATGGTGTGGGTTTTGCCATCGCTCCCAGCAATGGATGATCTTCTTGTCCCTGATGTTCTGCTGTTTGGTTGGGTTGACTTCATAATAACTCCTTTCCTTTGCTACAGCAATTGATGGGTCCCTGGAGTGCCTCCACTCCTTCATTTGGTTTGATATTCCAGTAAAAGATAAGACCAGTCAGGCTTTCCAGAGACCAAGGAGGCTGAGGATTTCAGCACAGAAGATGCAGAAGTACGGGACATAGCTGCTGCAGTATTTGGTATGTGACCATGGGTGTGTGAATTCTCTGCCTTCTGGACAGTGGAAATGGCACCTGCATGATTTGCTTGAAGAGGAGGACTAGGGTGGTGGTAGAGGTTATGCAGGCTTGTTACCAGCATTGCAGTGCGATATATAGGATAGGTTTGGAGGGTGTCAGTAATCTTCACTTTAAATTGAATCTTTCTGATCTGTGCTAAGATGAACTTGGGGCTTTTAGCCATGTTGGTGATAGTATTCTCTGAAGGTGACAGAGGTTTTGGGTAGACAAGGAGAGCCTGTGTGGGAATGTTATTTATCACAGAATAATGCCAGGTAAGTAATGTACGGATAAGCTATGCATGTCTGAAAACCTGTTGTCTCCTTTATTGCGTTGTTTTTATCACACTGCAAACATGATGTAAAATTTGTGTATCATAAGGCTCTCATAAATTGAGCAATTCTAATACATGCTATATAGCTGAGATTATGTATAGACTGCAGCTATACAAGTTGACTCATGTTATCTTTTTCCAACCTATATATGGTGTTCCTTTTCTAGATGCATCTAAGTTCTTATTAATGTATTAAACAGAGTTTAAGATTTGCGTGAAGAAATTGGCTTATGGTCACTCCCATGCAATACAATGAGTCAGAGGGGTATGTGTTTGTTACAGTAAGAGCTTGTAGAAGTAACCTGCGCCTCCATTTTTTTTTTCTTCTTTGAAGTTTTGCTTCATCTTGCAGTGAGACAGGCCCCACTTGCTTTGATACTGTAAAAACATGAAGGATGTCTAGATGCATTTCCCAATTTTACTTACAGCTTCTTAGTTTTTCAATGTTTGGAGAGGTTTTAGCCTTTTATATCAGTTACACATGTTGAATCTTACTTAGGGAGCTTCCTTCAGGAGTTCTAAATAATTATTGTTTACCAAAAATAACAGAATAATTTAATTAGTTTGAGGAAAAATAGTGTTAATCAGTTATGAAGTACTTGTTACCTTTCTCTGACATACATCTACTAGCTGTATGTCAAAGGATTATGACTTGTCAAGTTATAGTCAAAGAGAATATAAAAGTCAAAGAGACGATGACTTTTTAATGAGTCATTCCTTGGCTTTCTCTTTCACGTGCCTTCAGTTCCCTGTGATCCAAACCTTTGTCTCAGTGACCCCTGTGACTGCCTGGGTGAGGTGGGGAGCCTCTCCATAGGAAGCTTTCGCTATCGTTAGTATTCCTAGGTTAACGATCCAGTAACATCAGGCTTCTATGCCATGTAACACCCTTTTGTTGTTTGGAGGGCAACTTTTTGTAAAAGAGGCCCACCAGAAGTGAAGGGGGAAATAATTTCCATGTATTTTTTTACTTTTGCTTTTCCTTCTCTAATTAAATAAGGAGTTAAAACTAATTGACTAATTGTTCTAATTAAATTGGGGTTAAAACTAAATAATAGTTTGGGGTTGAGTGTCCTGAATTTTATTGCTTAACTGAGAATATTTCTGGTTGTTCCTGGTTGTTTAAAAACCACCACCCCATCTTGGGGCAATATGGGACCACTTTAACACTCTAGTCACTAACTCTGTTCCAGTGGTAATTTTAAATGTGCTTCCCTCTTTGAAGGAAAGGGCTGGAACAAGAGAATAGCTGCAAGTGAAGACTTTGTATAATTAGATATACTTTGTTCACTGATGCTTGCTACCTCCAGTGGCAGATTCCGAGCGCCACCATACCTAGTTGTTTGCCAAACACCTGCTCCTAGCGGACGGTGTTCCATGCCGTACAGCTCTAAGCAGGGATGGGGCTTAGGCAGTACCTTCCCTTAGAATTGGCACCGTGAGGGAAATCTTCCTGCGGGCTCACTGAATTCTGTCTTTTAGAAACCCTGTAACAATGCGGTGGTTAATTAAAAGCCTTTTACACTCATTTGGTAAATTAATATAGCAACTGCACAGCCTAAACAGATGTTGAGCGCTTTGCCGTGTTCTCCTGGTGCGTGGGACCTGGCCCCGCTGAGAAAGCGCTGTCGCTGCCGGCAAACGCGTCCCTCCCGAGAGGGAGCGAGGGCGCGGGTGCCGCCGTCCCGGCCGTCCCCCCGGCGGCAGCCCAGCGCCGGTCTCTGCCCCGCGGCTCCCGCGCCGCCCCCAGGCCGCGGCCTGCGATGGCCGCCCCGAGGCCTGACCCCGGCGGCGGCGGGCGCCACCTGCCAGCCCGGCGGCATCACTGTGCCGCGACCCGCCCCCGCCACCGCGCTCCCGCGCCCATAGGCCGGCCCGGGCACCCGCCCTGCGGCGGGGCGGTGGCCGCCCGCACTCCGCGATCGCAGCGCGCCGGGCCGCGGCGGGCGATGCCGTGCGGGCAGCAGGCGAGCGGCGCCGCGCCCGCCCGATACGTGCTGGGGGTGGACGTGGGCAGCACGGTGGTGAAGTGCCACGTCTATGACCGGGCGGCCGCGGTCCGAGGCTCCAGCTGCAGGAAGGTGAATTCGCGGCGGGGGCGGGGGGCGGCGGCGGGCGCACTGTGGGGCGGCTGCCCTCGCCTCGCCGCCGGGCCGAGCGGCGCGGGCCGCCCCTGCCCCGGGCGAGAGCGGCCTGAAGCGGCGTTCGCCTCATGGGCCGGCGTCGGAGGCGGGCGCCCGCGGGCGGGGCCGAACGTGCCCGCTCTCCTCCGGCTGCCGGACGGTTTTCAGCCGGTCCCCGGGTCCCTCGGCCGTGCGGGCCGCGGGAGGCGGCGGGTGGCCCGGGCGTGGGAGGTGTTCAAAGGCGCCCACCCGGTTAGGCTTGTGCCGGTGCGCGGGCATCCCCTGCGCCGGGTCGGGTGGGGGCGGCTGCCCCAGGGCGAGCCGGGGTGGAAGGAAACCCCCAGCCCGGCTGGGAGCCCCACGGGGGCTGCCGCCATTGCACCGGTGGGAGATGCCACCATTGCAGGCGCCGCGTTACCTCTCAGCGTTTGCTCCCGCCCACCTTTCCCTGTTACATTCGCATTAGTCGCTTATTGACTAATCTGCTTAAAACAAAGCAACTTTTGTTAGTAGGGTATAGCTGAGACTTGAGTAGGACTTGAATTTTACACATGTCCCATTATTTAACAGTGCCCTGTAAAAAGGTGTTAACTTTGGAATGTGGATTTAAGGCTGCTTTTGGTTTGCACAGCTTGTGATTTTTTTTTTAATCAAGACAACATCCAGAATTAACTTTTTTATTGTTGGTTATTGCAATGAAAAGATTGCAGCGAGGGGAAGCATAAGAAATTTTTGCAGAGGTGGAAGGGGATGCTCTCAGTGGAGCTTACATCCATCTCTCTGGAAGCCCATCTGGCGGGTGCTGCCTGGCCTGCTATGCCACGCTGCTAGCAAGCTGCTCAGAGGGATTGACTTCTGAGTTCAGCAGCAGAGACAAAAGGCTCTCTGAGAAACCTGGTTTCCAGTTTGAAACCCCAAAAGGGCTTTAAGAGCTCCCCAGTTCCTGGGAGTTCGGGCTTCTTTATTCCCTCTGAACAGAGGTCTTTGAGTGATCACACACCCACATTCAACCATGTTTTAAAAGTGACAAACGCTGTCATTTCTCTTATTGCAGTAGATTCAGAAAATTAAGAATATAAAAAAGCAAAACCAAATGTGTTTGCTTACACTTTTACAAGGATGCTGGTTTCTGTGAACTAGGGATCGTAACAATGCTACGTGTCATTTCTGAACAGGTGGAATCGCTTTATCCTCGTCCTGGCTGGGTTGAATTAGATCCTGAAGTGCTGTGGAGTCAGTTTGTTGGTGTAATAAAAGAGGCTGTACAAGGTAATGGCTTATAAAATTTGAGAAGTTAATTAATTATTCATTAGAATTAGTGAAGTTAGTTAATTAGAACTGAAAATTCATCACTGAGCATAAGCCTACAACATGCTTTAAGGCCTATTCAATCATTATGTAAAGTAGGACACTTCAATTATTCTTTTTCTTTCAGTGGGGCCGTATTAGGATCGAAGTAGAACCAGTGCCTTGTCGCTCTGGCTTTTGTATGTGTGTCCTTCCCCAGTGTCTGTCTGTCTTCCTCCAGATGCCTCTGTGTACAAACAGAGAGTAGGCTTGTTTCCCCTTCTGATTCCCCATTATTCTAATGCTGCTTTGTGTGTGCGATTGTGTGTGTATGAGAGCGTGAAAGCAGGATGCTGCATAGTTGTGCTCGCTCGACTACAACCCAATATTCCCACTTTTCCCATTCAAACTACAAACAGTTCTTGACATCCAATTTCTGTACTATTGCTCTTTACATTTGTACTTTAGGCTAGTACTCCACACGCTAAAACACACACAACTCCTTTTTCTGCCAGACTTCTGAGGTTTTCCCCAGCACCACCCCTTTTCTGGATTCTGCTCTAACTGTGCGCTTACTCTCTACAACTCCTACAGCTTTCCCATTATAGCAGCTCCAGCATTCTGCAATCCAGCATGGATCACCTTCTGTGCCACGCTGATGCCGTGGACCTGTCAGCTGCACCCGAGCTGGCTTTCTCACAGTGCCCCAACCTCCTTGTTACGTGTGTGTGTGCATCGTACTCTTTCTTCCAGTGCCTAAAGTTCCTCCTGTTCAGCCACTCTTGCAATTTGGTCTCCAAGTGTTGCTCTGACTGCAAGCCTGGCTCAAGGCAAAACTGCTCTTATCTCTTCTTTTGGAAGGGATGGGGAAAGTAACCATTACTAGGTGTAAGATGCAGCTGATTATTTTGGGCTCTTGTTCTGTTTTCTCAGCAGCCACGACTGGTCCGTCACAAGAATAGCAATGCCACCTCAACCCTTAAAGATATTACTTGCTTCCTCCACTCCCATTCTGTGGGGCAAACCAGGAAGCAAGATTTTTCAGCTAGTTTTAAAAGGGGAAGCTTTTCTTGTGGCCAGTCTGTGGACACTGTCAGCAAGTCATTTTCAAGCGGTTGTGTAATGTAAGTGAGCATAATCCCACGCTGATGTCAAAAGAAGCAGTCCCACCCTCCTTTTTACAGGGCTGTTTCGAGTCTAGAGTAGTTTCCTGAGTCCAATCACTGGCTGGTTGTTTATGCCAGCAGAGCTTCATGAATACTTGTGCCAGCGCAAGAGAGGGTGTGGTACGAGGGACAGGAATGACTGGAAGCAGAAAGAAGGCATAGGAGCACTTCAATTTACAGGAGCTAAAACATGTGATTCCGCACGCTGGATGAGCTGATCTAGTTCAGTACCACCTAAAGGTGGAAACTTCTGGCTGCGTGGTGCCACCTGTCTCACACTCTGGTACTCATTCAACCATTACAAGAGACAGCTTAGCTGAAAAGTATCAGTGCTTTGTCTTCTGTTTTGTTTTTCTCTTTAATGGAAGTTAGCTCTACTCTCATGGGGGTCAAGAGCATGATAGTTGTCACAGGAAAAGTGGTGGGAGTGTGCAGCTTGTGGAGATGGGGAGGAGTAAGACGTGCCACTCTAATCCGCAGTGAGCTGAGGCTGTACTGGTATGGCTTTGCCTTCAGCTTAGACCCAGCTGCTACTGAAAAAGAACCCACTCCCAGGTCCTCCTCCCATACGCTCCCACTACCAGCAGCGCTTGTGCAGGCCGTTGGAGCAGGTAGCCTCGCAAAAGCACTGATTTAATTTTCAGCTGATTGAGGGCCTTAATACCACTGCCTGCGTGAAGGCAAGGACCAGTAAAAAGGAAGGTGCAGAAGCACATGTAGAGGTCGGCAGAGCAAGACGTGCCCCTTCTCTATGAAACCCCTTCTCTAATTGTCACTCAGAGGCTGTTGGTTGGCGTGTCTGCGGTATATGCTTATGCAAATGAGTAACTTTGCACGTGAAAGTTAACATAAGAACATGTAAGAGCAGGACCTACTTAACCTATGATTTTTTCAGATAGCCAGATTGAGAGCCCTTCAGAGTAACAGTAATTTGGACAAAATAGGTAGCTTGTCATTTAAGTGGAATTTCTTAATGTATATTTTATCACATAATTTTGCTTCTGGAAGCATGTGTGGAGGTACTTGGCAAGCTGACCAGAGCTGCTTTGAAAATAGCTATGGACATATTTCATTATTTACAATTAATATATATTAGAAAAAATGTTCTGTAACAGTTATTTGAAGGTAAGGTTCAACAGCAAAATTGATACACACCCAAATGTGCGTTTTTATACTTCTGAACTTGAAGTATACTTTATTGCATTCAGTGATACGTGGTTTAAGGAAATTTGTTCTTTGGAATTTTGAAAGATTGCTTAAGGAATACAATATTTAAGGTGAGACATTTCATTATTAAAGTGATGTAAAAAATCAGGGCATATTGACGTTAATCTCTTCACTGCCTACAGAATCCATCTAGTTTTGGTTTTTTTTATGGAATTTCTTTCCCTAAGTTTGTAAAGGTACTTATTCTTCTCTTTGTGCTTTTGTTCACATTCATCCATGTGAAATGCACATTTTAATTGATTATATAGGCATGTGCAACCTGGCCGCCAGTGTCTGGGACTGTTCAAGTAAAGTATCAACGGGCATTTCAGAAGGTGGAAAGGGTCACTGTGCCACAACTGCTTTTGTAAAACACATAGGTTTATTCACCTGGTTTGGAATCATTTGGTCTGACTCAGAGTTTGCTGATGAATCACTGCTCTAGCCACTTAGCCAGTCTGTAGAGATTTATATTCTCTTAAATTAATTTCCTAAGTATTCCAAAGGTTTTACAGTTATATTGGAAAATTTGTATTTTTGTTTGTTTCTTCAAATAACTGCTTCTTTTTGTGTGGTTTGTTTTTGTTTTTTAGCTGCGGGACTTCACATGAGGCAAATTGCTGGTCTTGGCATCTCAACGCAAAGAGCAACTTTCATTACGTGGCACAAGTATGTATATTGCATGTTGTTTAAAATTAATTTATATTCATTTGCATGCATAGAAGCAGGCTGTAGAAGTGTTGAACTTGGTCAAGGCACAACCTGAAAGCAACAAATGTCAGTCACTCATGTTCTCCTGCGTTTGTACAGCCACACCTTAGAGCAGTTCAGAACGGTTTATAAGTGTACGTCCTTTTTGTTTTGTTCTTAGTACTTTGGAAGAGATGAATACATATATATTTTTTAATTCTGGTGAGAAGCCTCATGCTCAAAATGTCCGTATGCCTGTTACTAATTCCTCAAATCCACCAAGAGGATAGGCACTTATTTTAGGAATTGACCTAGTGTTAATTGTCCTGACTAGACATGGTGACTGATGTTGAATTTTTTGGGCAGTGTATGTTCTGTAGTTTTAAAGGGGAATGTTCAAATACTGTTTTTCAGGAGGACAGGAAAACCTTTTCATAATTTTATAAGTTGGCAAGACTTAAGAAGTGTTGAACTTGTGAATTCCTGGAATAAGTCCCTTCTGCTGAAGGTAAAACTGTGCTAAGCTAGATACTGCTTGAACATAATAGAACTGTTTCATTTTTATGAAGACTAAGGGCAATATATGAAATACTGCGAGTGTCCTGTTAACATGATGTGCTGTGGCCTAAAAACATTTAACTGAGCAAAATTAGCATGGACAATAGTACCAAGGAAAAAATGCAATGGTGATAGCCCGAAGGTAATTAAAGATACCTGTAGGTCTAGCACATGTTTTGTTACTTTTTAGTATCTTTATTGTGTTAAAATGTTGCACACTAACACTGCTACAGCATAATTTTTGGATGTAGGTAGTTCTTGCTTGGCAGTGTTCACAGCTTTTTGTTTGTTGGGGTTTTTTTAATGTACTCTTTGCTCAGATTATCTATCAAAGGTATATTTTTATGCTGCTTATGGCTTGTGCTTCACACATTTAGAAGAGAAAGGTTTGCTCTAAGTGGAAAAAATGAAGTTACTTTTCCTGTAAGTGGAAACTATCTAGCACGCTCACAATCAGAAGTTAAATTATTGGTTTTGCCACTGATTTCTTTTGTGAATGAAAAGTTGATTAATGATTAAATTTTGGTTAATCTAATAAAGCATGGTTGAACCTGTCTTCTGTAGGAGAACTTTCACTGGAATAACAGTATGTAATGCTGTCAACCGCATCATGCATTGTGCTTATAGAGGTGGCCTGTCTTCATAATGCAGGGCAGTCTCACTTAGTGTGCCAGCAGAAGAGACTTGCTTAGCGCAGCTGCTTTTTTTTTTGCATTTGTGGTGGGAAGGCTATCTGTTGAAATCCTATGTAAGGATTCTCTAACAGAATTTTAGCTTTCTGAATCTGATCTCACGTCAGCAGCTTTCATCTGTGTTGTCATCCTTTAAAGATAATTGATCAGAAACCTTTAAAGGTAAAGACTTAAGTAACTGTTTTCTTTTGAAACAGGTAATCCATGTTATTTTTACGGTGCTTCATTTCTTGACTGGGAATGATCGATACTTAGCACCGAGTTTTCTTACTTTTTCAACACAACAAAGTTCTATGAAGTTGTCATGGGTTTTTAAAAACATACATGAGGTAAGCTGGAAAAGGAAAAATAATAGCTTTCGTAAGTCATAGTAATGGCTAGTGACAGGTTTGTTGTAACCTCTTCAGTTTTATCTTGCTTGTTCTTTTCCTCAGAAGACCCAGAATGAAAGACTTCTATCTGTGTTAATGTTCAAATCCTGTCTACCGAAATATCTACTCATGTTTATACAACTTTTTCCTCCAATTCTAGAAATGTGTGGTAGTAAAACGTTTTCTTCATGCATAAGAAACATAATCAAATAATCTTATTTCACTTCATATAATTACAGTTAGTAATTCTACTTTGCTTTAAAGTTGTTTGCACTCTAGTTTTGCATGACAATTGTATTTCTTTTCAGCTGGCACTCTTATCTTTCCACTCTGCATTATTCCAGTGTTTACAGTTTCACAAATAATATCGTACTGAACAATCAAACACTGCAATTTATTTTACATTTTGTTGTAGTATAAATTGGAAACTACATGTAAAATAAGTTGTGCTGGAATAGTCTAATGGACTAATGAGCACTGAACTATTTGTTGCTGTGTTCTTTACTCTAATCCTTACCAATTTCCTTGTTTCCTCCTGTTGTATTTATAAACTCAGTCATCTTATTTTCTATATTAATTTTCAAGTTATTTTTTAAGAAAATGGTTATCATCAATTTTCTATCCTGTGTAAAGAAACCCCGAAATCTTTTGAGTTTTGTCTGGTATTTTCTGACACAAAACTAACTATTGAGAAGGTCAAGTATAATTTTTTACTGGCAGGTTTTATCTGGACCTGTTGAAAAAGCACAGTGTGAATTTGGAGGATTATAGAATTGAAGGTTATGCAGCTGCTGAGTTTTCAGTGTGGGATGAACCTTCTCCCACATTTTGTCAGGCACTGACACTTAAATACATGACTATCAAACCAAGAAGCTCAAAAATACATGACTTAATTATGGAGAATAATGTATTCAGTCATGTTTTGAGTGAGCTAGTTTGTGTGTTCTTTTTCTGAATTCTGTAGTTGTACACAGTATCAGTGGTAATTAGATGAAACCTGAATTTCCCATTTTGAAGGGGAAAAAAATCTCAAGGAAAATAACATTTTGAACTCTACAGACATCAAAAACCAGAAAATGATCTCTCTGTCTTTATTGTTCTCAAGCACATATTTTAAAATACACTTATTTCTTCCATTTCTGTTAATTTTTTGTTTAAGTGCAGTATGAAGTACCTTGTTTTCTTTATTCACCACTCCTTCACCACTTTACAATTGTGAATTAAAAAATCTACCTTCTTAAGGCTCTGATGCCACCACAGTAGAAGATTAATTGCTTTTTTTTCCTTAGCAGCAACTATAAGAAACTGTGCTTACTGTCTTTTAGGAGCATGAACTGTAGGATAATATTACTTATACACCCAACTCGCCCTTTTTTTAGAACAAATATTGACAATCGAGAGACTTATTTTCTGGGGACATTATCATTAACCACAAAGAAAATGAGAAAAGGAATCAGGAAATATGTCTCTCTCTATTGTACCCAGTTGTAAATACTTCTTTTGGATGTATGTTTGTTCCCAGGTTGAAGAAGCTGCCAAAAAAAATAACTGCTGCTTTGGAACAGTTGACACATGGTTACTGTATAGATTGACTAAAGGTGAATGTTACAGTTCCTCTTAAATACTAATAAAGCATACTGGAATCTAAGTAATGATGTTCATGATGTCATTGATATTTCCTAGAATTCAAATATTTTTTTGACAATTTGTGCTTTTTTTTATAATTGATGGATATCGTAATGCATTTACTGTTTAAAAAAAATAACTTCTGGATTTATTCTTTGGGCCTGCCTGGAAGGGTAGTCAGAAAGGGATCTAATTATTCAGTGTAATCAACCTTTTAAGCATTTAAGATTTAAAGAGGACTACCAGAACTAATTGGCCTTGATTGAAGAAAAGTACCCATGAAAGAAAAAGAACAAAGAATTTTTACAAATGTGGAAGAATTACAAGTTTCTGTCATGAGGGCTAAAGCCTGAGAAATTGGATAGATGATGATAGGCAGGGATGCGGTCATTGGTGTACATGTTGTTAAAAGTACTGCCTCTCTTCTAGCTACTTTCATGAGGGTAAAATAAGGTAATTAATATATACACATTATTGTGAGCGGCAGTTAAAGTTTGTGTGCCCATTGTATCACTATGACTTTGCCTATAGACATTCAGTTTCTGTGTTGTGGGAGCCACTGAGATGTTTAAAGAAAAAGTATGTTTAAAATGAAATATTTGGATATGTAAAATCTTTGTTCTTTTTTTTATGGTAGGTTCTGTGTATGCTACAGATTACTCAAATGCCAGCTCTACAGGCATTTTTGAACCCTTTATGGTATGTGCTGTTCCAAAAAACTGTTGTTACTATTTATCGTGCTTCTGAGAGAGTTGCTGATGTTTTTACTTTTTCCATATTATTTCAGAAATGTTGGAACCCCACTTTGTGTAATTTACTTTCCATTCCAGTGTCTATTTATCCTCCAGTGAAAGACACGAGGTAACTATGAAGGCATATTTAAAAGAATATGATACCTGTTAAATTAATTGCCCTTAGAAAAATACTACATAATATGCACAAAGTAATATATAGATACACACACAAAAATATTTTTATATGCAGATGTACTTTTTTAATACTACGTCCAAAACTTTATTTTTACTGTCAGTATTTCGTAAAGTGATAGTTTTAATGCTTTCTTTAAAATAAATCAGTAGCATTACATTTCATCTGTGATGCAGACCCAGGCCTTATATATCTAGATTTCATTTTAACAAAAAGGTCATTTTAGTGTTGTGATGTTTCTCCATAACATTTGTTTTAAGCTTCAACTTTGGATCAGCTGACTCTGAAATATTTGGGGTTCCTATTCCAATAATGGCAGTGGTGAGTGAAAATGTTTCCTTGCTTAAATCTGTATATTTGTACCTGTATTCTTTTTATCTAGCTTTGATTTAATACTTGCTTGTTTAGTAAGTATTCTCTTTTCCTTCTCTATGACTTAACTACAGTAGAATTGGTTGTTGAATTTTTCTCCAAAAATTCAGTTTATAACCTTAGGGGAAAAGGAGGAGAGAGGAATAGGAAGGGATTTCTAGAGGTTGAGGTCCATTAAGGCTAGATGACCAAATGATTAAGCACTGAACATAGGACTTAACAGAGCTGGGTTGTGCTCTAAGCTCTGGTAACATCTCTCTCTCTGGCTTAAAATCAGTTGTTCTGTATAAAGTTCTGCAGTGAGGCCCATCCTGACTTGACTTCAGTAAGACTCTACACAAATGTAAGAGTATTTGTTAATAGATCCACTTATGGTACCTTTTGTTTCTTTTTTTCACTAAAAATAAATGGAGAATAACAGGTTCTTGCCTCAGTAGTTAGGATTTAGTTAAGAAAACCCCGTTATTTTTGTAGAGTGACTTGTAGAAAATCTGCTTGAATTGAGCTAAATGGAAAAAATGTCTTCTATCTAACACCTATTTCTCTTGCTATTTTTAAAGAATTGTAGACTCAGTTTATCTGTAAATTTACTGTTTCACCAAGGCATAAACATAAGTAAAAACATTTAATAACCATCATCATTGTTGAAAAACTGAGCATGGAATAATTTGGTACAGGAAGGGTAGTAGGGAAAGAGGAAGGTGAGACCTCAAAACTTCAACTTTCTATTTGGAGGAAGAGGAATTTGGGGAAGATGAATTCAAGCCAAGCTACTATGTTCTGCTCCCTGGCATTGCAAATGCCCTGATTTATCCTTGTCAAATACTAAACGATAAAATATTTCTTTTGTTTCCATAACACATTTTTCACTGTTGCAAGCAATACTACCTTCATGTTGTGTCCAAACCATCTGTAATTTGATTCTAGTGATAAAACTGACTGTTGGAATAACCTGCAAATACTTAAGAAATTGTATATGAGTCCTCTCTTAATGCTCAGTTTCCTTCTGAATGGTTATTTGTATTCAGAACTCTGAATTGTCTGCATTGATATTTTTAAATCCAGCAGCACTGTAGGCTGGTAGTTGGTAGCTAACTTGTCGTATGGTTTGGGTTGGTACGGCAGGTGGCTGACCAGCAGTCAGCCATGTTTGGAGAATGCTGCTTTCACCCAGGAGATGTTAAACTGACGATGGGAACAGGTTGTTTTTGGAATGTGAATACTGGAGAGCATCTTTTTGCATCACGCAAAGGTAAGCCAGTGAAACTTTAGTTTTAGAGTATTTCACATTACTTGACAGCTGTTAATGATGAGGGTAGAAAAAGGGGTAAAACAGGGCTATGCTTTTCTTTCTGTCTTTAGCAGTAGAAAAAACAACTTGAAAGTGTTTTCAGAACAGAAGACTGTGGAAATTTTTAATTAGAAATGTAGACCTTAGTTATCCTGCAATATGATTCTCAAAAAGAGAATTTAAGTAACACCACTAATAATTATGTCTGCTACCTGCATCCCTCTTTTTTTTTTTTTTTTTTTTTTAATTCACCTGTTCTTGTGATAGCAGTATTATACAGTACAGTAATGGAGAAAAAGGGCACCTGTCAAGAATGCCCGATGTCTCCTCATGACAAATCTTTTTCCACTTGCTCATGTTGAGTGATTCTCTGTGGAAGGTTCCTTCCCTTCCTACACACGAATAGCGCTCCTTAGTTTGCCTTGAGCTGGTCATGTCCTGGTTTATTTCTGTACACAAGCTGTAGCAATATATTTTGCTGCAGGATGTCTTGTCATCGCTACTGAGGCCTGGAGTTAGGTAATCCAGACAAGACAGGCTGAAAAGTCTTGGTCCATGAAAATGTTCCAGTGGATGACTGCAAGTTCCTTCTTTTGAGCCCTTATGCTTTGAAGTACCTGCAGTGACATAATGCTGGATTAGCAATTACTAGTTTTCTTTTAAAATACTAGAAATTGGCTCCCCAGTGTGTTTCTAGTGTTCAAAACTTTGTCATTCTGAACATTTGTGGTCTTTCAAGCCTGTGAATGCAAATGCTTTTTAGGTGAATTAATGAAGTCATTATGATGATACTTTTACTTAGAAAATCAGATGTATGTAGTCTGTGGAAATGTAATAGCAAAAACATGCTGTAAGGTTTTTCCATTTTGTTTTCTTGTAAGAAAATATATGGCTATTGTGATCTGATAGGAGTTTAAATCTTTAAGCCAGTGCTGTGAAACTTTTTCTGCTTCAGGTTGTTATTTATGATAAAATTACTTTCCCTGTGTTCTTTGGCTGTCGTGTGCTAT
This sequence comes from Gorsachius goisagi, assembly GCA_018403395.1. Taxonomy (NCBI): domain Eukaryota; kingdom Metazoa; phylum Chordata; class Aves; order Pelecaniformes; family Ardeidae; genus Gorsachius; species Gorsachius goisagi. Next base: position 28,867 of record BOSO01001858.1, read on the forward strand.
GGTTAGTAGGACAAGTTAGGTACCTAGCTTTCTCAGTACCCTGGGTATGAAAAGTAATGCTCAATCTTTAAAGCTGACATATGTATTTAAGACTGCAAGGTGAATCCCTACAGCATCCTTGTGCAAGCTGTTCATTAGCTGCTGTTCTAGTTTCTGATCTACATGTAGTTGCTATGTATGACAGTTTTTAAACAAAAAAAAAAAAGTCCCTTCGAGAACAGCACTTCTCATAATTCAATGATGGAAACATGTTATATAGATTTTAAATCTACCTCTCTGGCAGTCTGATAGTTCTTAGTAACTGTGGTGATGCCAAGTGTCATGTAGGTCCATGCACTAGAGGTAGATTATCTTACACTACTGTAGATTCTGGTGTGAGCATCCTTACTAAGGCCACCTGATGGACTTCTCTGTCCCCTAATTAGCTGTTCTTCTCTAGGACTTTTGGCTTAATGAATTGTTTGGTCTTGCTGCTTTGCAGCTTCACCTTTGGTAGAAAATTGAGATCGTAAGGCAGACCTGCACCAAGGACCTGGAGAAGGTCCTTTTCCTTTCAAGAGGCAAATACATACTTTATATAGATACTGCTAATTGTTTTCCCTTGTAGCACCAGAGTGCCTCCAGCACTAACCAAGTTTCTGCAATTGCACTAGCACTACCATGCCACTCTTCTGGACACAGACAAGCAAACTGGAGGTGATTCTGTGAGACACGCTTGTGTATCAGCAAAGTCACGTTGAGAAAGTAGAGAGAATCCCTAGATCTTTCCGATTCTTTTCTGGTCCTATAGTTATTGGGACACGTTTACCTTTGTTGCATTACCCATGGTCTGAGTCCTGAGCAGGGTCCCGTAAGGTCTGGGTGCTTTCTTCAGCAGTTACGATACTTGGGTTGGGTGAATTTTTTATTGCAGTGTCCACTGAATGCTTAGGTTCTTATTGAGTGACCTGAAAAAACACTTATCCAGCTGCAGTGCTGGAGAACATCTACTGTTCAGCTAGATAACAAAGTCTCTTTGCTTTAGCATTATCATAGAATAATAGAATCATAGAATCGTCAAGGTTGGAAAAACCTTTAAGATCATCAAGTCCAACTGTTAACCTAACACTGCCGTCGCACCAGTAAACCATGTCCCTAGGCAAATCGGTACTCTGCAGGACTTTTGTGTTATGTCCTTACTAATACAGATACCAAACAAGAAGGTCTTTGTGTTCACACTGACAGTTTTAAGTAGTATGTCTCTTTTTTTTTTTGTTAAGGTTTCAATATATGTGTGGTGGGGCAAAGAGGAGAACAAATCATCAGGTTTATCCTCATTAATGGCTGTTTATTTCTAATGTAATAGTATCTTCAAGTAGACAGCTCTTCAAAAGATGCTGTACTGTGTTTTCAAATAAACTAACAGTGTTTACCCAATGTATTTCTACCTTTCTTCTGAGAGATAAGGGGAAAAAAAAATTTCAAAGTAATTGAATTTTTTTTTTTTGGAGTCACCACAAAGCTGAAACTATTTGGTGGAAATCATAACTTCCCGCATATCCCATAATGTAAACCACAAATGTGCTAAGCTTTTGTAGTTATGGACAAAGCATGTCACCAAATATTTTTGTGAGTGTGGATGTTTCTTTTGTTGTTCATGTTAGGCAAACATACAGGTAAAATGCTGTAGTTAACTGGCAGTAGCCTTTGTTGGGGACAAGGATGGGCCAATTGTAAAACTTGTTTTCTTTTTTTGCTTTCTATGTAAGGAAGCATTGCATATTGAAAAGGAGTAATAAAGTATATTGCTTTTATCTTTCTCTGTGAATAAGATCTATGTTCTACGTTTCTGTTGCTTTTTTTGTGTGCATATGTCTGCTTTAGTATTCCCATCTGAAATCCCAGTCTTCATGTTTTATGTTTTGGGGGAGTATATTTTTTTAGTTGGGTTTATTGTGGGGGGGTGCTTGTATATATTTTTCTGGAATTATTTAACTAGGTGTTTTCTTTTGTTTCATGGAAAATAATTAAGATCTGTATCCACTGATTGGTTGGAAGATTGGGGAAGAAGTTGTTTACTTAACTGAAGGCTGTATGTCAGACATTGGCACTGCCATAAAATGGGCTCAGGATATCAGTAAGTATTTTTTTCTTTTAATAGAGGGTAAAATATATTACTACTTAAGAAACTGGTTTATGGGGTTTTAGTTATGTTATTGGGCTTGGTTTTATTATCCATAATTGAAGAAACTAGCCTACATGTTTTGGTCAGTGGAAAATGCACAGTCTCACTAGTCGGTTCTGTGCTGAGTGTTTACTGCAGGGAGTTTGGTTTGCACAATCATCTCCTCATCAGACTCTGCCTCTCAAACCCTCCTACCTACGTAGGCTTTAATTTTCCTGAAACATTTTACTCCTTGCTGACTTCGTCTTGAGCGTGACAAACTTCCTGATGCCTTCTTTTGTGTTTTTTTTTTTTTTAACCTGATATCCAGACTTGAATAGAAATGGTGTAAAGGAGACCTGTCTAAAGTTAGTTGTGCGCTGGTTTAGGGTGTTTGAACTTGAATTTTCAGTTGAGGAGAAGTACAGACGTTGAGTACTGATTAAGTCTAGGTAGCATGGTTATAAATGCAATATTCCACAAACAGTTGCTGTAATGCTTCTGAGAGATCTCTAGCTGTACATCTCAGAATTAATAACAGGTTCGTTACATGAAAATAACGTGAAGAACTTTATTTTTAAAAGTAACAGTGTTGTGAATATTGCTTCACATAGAAGTAATGTGCCTTTTGGCTGTGACTATTATGTAATGAAAAGATTTGCATTCCAGATTAATAAAAGACAGAAAAATACTAGCTCTGTAGTAGTTGATGTTCAAAACCACTGATTGTTTATAGGACAACTTCTCTGAGTGTTCTAATTAACTATTTACTTGGTTTACTTAGAAATTTAGTACACCTTTACTAGGGTGCAAAAAAGGAATTAGTGTCTCAAAGTTTGGGTTACCTGGGAAAGGTTTTCCTGAAGTGCAACTCACTACAAAATTTCCCATTTCTTGAAGTTGTCAGCTTCTGGTACATATGTGCATACACATGCTCACGTATGTGCCCTTAAGGATTAAGTATGACTCAGACTGGTCCTCAGGTCTTCATCATTCAACATTTGACTGAGCCTAGAGACAGCCACTAGTCTTTTGAGGAAATTACTCAATTCAATACACAGTTCAGTGTTGCAGAGACAAGTGTCAGTGGTACATACATAAGCTTGGTACATCAAATTCCATATTTAAAATGGATACTTGCCCATATAGAACTTATCCGTACTTAAAGTGGATATTATTGGTATATGCAGAGCAATAGTATAAAGGATTTTTAGCTAGCCATTAATGAAATGGACATGATCTACAGTTGTTACCACAGGCAAAAACGGGAAGTTTTAGAGGGAGATAAAAAACCAGGCATGCTGCTATAAACTCTCTAATAAGATAGACCTTTATTTTCTGGAAATATAATTGCAGAAAAGCAGAATTCAGAAACTTTTATCAGCTTTATGAATAAAGAGAAGGGTAAAACTTTTGCTCTACAGAAGGAATTGGGCCAAAACACAAGGTAAGCTAATGGCCTCGGTTAAGATGGCAAGGCTGAATATGGATGAAAATGAGACATATAATAGTGGTAAAGGTTTGGAAACAGGAATTTCTGCAGCAAGACAAACTTGGTTTAATGGGCTTCTTTCAGTGATATCAGATCACTTCTAAGAATTTTGAAAAAGTACTATGTGGAATTTCAAGGTGAAGTCAATCTTACCTAATTTTTTCATTTTCTGTCCTGACAAAGAGGTATTATATATGGTTCAGTAACAGCAAATACAAGAAGGAAAAGATGTCCTATTTAGGCTTATTAGTCTGGGCACAGCAGAATCCAAAGCTTTCAGATAAATTTATGGAGGTTACAAAGGTAAATTGAAACTCCTGGTAAGTTACCAAGATGGGTTTTTCAAAGATAAATTGAGCTAGATTAACCTAATTTATCTTTGATAGGAAAATTTACTTTTTAGATTAAAAAAAAGCAATAGCTGTTATTTACAGAAGACCTCTAGTATTTTGTGAAAACGTGTTATGTGGCCACTATTAGGACATTATTAGTTAAAACTACAGAAGATGGGTGTTAGTACAAAAACTGCATGTGGGTAAAGAACAAGCCAAAAAGGGATGTCTATAGAGTTGTGAAAAGAGACATCTGGCTACACAAAGAATAAAAGTAGAGTCTGTCAAAGAGGTGATCTTAAGACTGACCTTATTTATATTTATGTGCCAGTCAGTTGTAAAAATATTAAGGGTGCTGATAAAATATGATGGGTATTAAGGACTATCTCTGTACTCATTCGGTGCTTGGGCTGACAATAACATCATCTTTGGGAGAAAAAAAATTTTTTATGTTTTGCAAATCTAGGTTTTTAGCATACTTAGGGTTCCGTTGTTAGCATTCTCAATTCCCATTTATGTCTTAGGAAAGCTGAAGACATCTTGCAGCATATGAGGTTAAAAGGCTATCGCATAACAGATATGAGAGGATCCTTTTGAATTTAGTCTTCATCTGAATAGGATTTTTTTTTTAATGTGACTGATGGATGTGAAATACAGGGGAAGTGATGGTTTCCCTTTGAACATGTAGTTCAAGAATATTACGAAAGGAAATAGTCTAACTCTAGATTTTTGTCTCTTAGTAATATATGCAGAAATCAAAGTAAATAATAAAAGCATATGACTTATGCATCTTTACAGATCTTTTCACCAATGTAGATGAAACAGAAAAAATGTCACGGAGTATTGTTGATTCTCAAGGCGTTTGTTTTGTTCCAGGTTTTCAGGTAAAAATATTATTATTAATATAATTGAGAATATTTTTTTAATAATCCAGTTAAAATTTTAACTTTTACATTATTAAATGCAGTACTTTTCATCTTATCACAGTATTTATTCTATACTACTCAGGTTCTTATTCTGTCCCCCACCACAATGTATGAAGATCATTGTCATACGAGATGCTTAAACACCACACCCCCCCCATGAGAAAAACCCTATGAAATAGGAAAATTACTTCCATTTTGCAGATGGAGAGCTGGGGGACAGATAAACTACATTACTTGCCCACAGTAACTCAGGCAGTGCCTGCAGAGACAGAAACTGATCCCATAGCTTTTCTGCCTCATGCAAAGCCTTCATTGAGACAATACTTCTAAGCAGTGTCCTAAAATAATTCATTTTATTCTGCTTCTTTTCAAGACGTAGGTTGCAATTCATCAGAATGCTCAAACATACTTAAATATGAGCTAGATTGTAAGTCCTGGTGTTATGAAAAGCAATGACAGTAATATTTAGACACTTCTTTGATACACAGATTTTAATTTGAATTAGATTTTTCCCTTTAAAATAGGGTTTGTGCATTGTTGCTGAGCACAATGTGTATAGTAAGGAGTTCCTGGCATTTGTTCTCCACTTTAATACCATCCATTTCCCTGTAGCTTGCTTTTACCTTCCTCTCTATTTGAGGGACAAATTTCCTGCAATTATTATTTTCCTGCAATTACTTCCCCTCTGGGTCACAAGCTTTGGGTTCTTTCTACTTGCCTTCCGTTTATGCTAGAGACTTTTGTATTATGCCTGTCCTTTCCACCTCTGATTCATGATCCCTCTTGAGTTTCATTACAGATGTGAGTTACTGTCCCTGTGCAGAGGTAGCAACAAGGATAATACTGATGCTACAGTTCAGTCTAGCCTGTTAGTCTAGATCGGAACTGATGGAAATTCCAGTTAATACATTACATTAAATGACGAATTTTGATAGCTGGGGAGCTGACATACTGCCTATTCAGCTACCCAGCAGTTGCTTCCAGTATGGGTTTGATAGTTGGTAATAATAGTTTGTAATTTGTCACCACAAAATATGACAGAGCTGTAAGTCAGAGCTCTTAGACAAACCTTCATACAGAATGAAAATAAACAGGTTCTGCTAATGTAGCCGTGGCTAGCTTAGGGACTGTGAAGAGCCCCAAAACTTTTTCATCTAGTTATGCCACTTTCCTAAGCAATGTGAGATAATCTGACTAAAAGCATGCTTTCCGCAGCATAGCTGTTTCTACATTGTGGGTTTGTCAACGTGAAAATATCCATGTTTCCACAAAACTTTGTTTATCTAATCAGTGTTGCTGTCCAGGAGAAACTCTGTGGTGTAGCCCTAGTCTCCAGTTGTCATTTGGAATATTAACATCGGACAGATGGACCAGGCAAGACAAAGGGAAAGCTGTTGCTGTGGGGGTTGAGTAATGTCTGCCATCAGCTGGTTCTTTGGTGTATAGACAGCTGTATGTGTGAACCTGTCAGGTGTTCAAAAGTTACCATGTTACTCGAACAAAGAAAAGCCATTAAGATGAAAACAGTATTCTTATTTTTGCTCAAAGATCACCACCTTCTCTTTTCTCGTAGAAGTCTTAGGCAGTAATTTATTGGTCTGAATACGTACATTTCAGAGCTCCATGGAATGTTTTTGACAGCTCATCTCTCTGTGTGGGTCCAAGAGTTCATATTTTTTTTTTATCTTCACTGGTCTACCATACTCAGTTTGATCATTCCCAGAACTAATGTTTTTTCTAAAGAAACTTAAGATATTTAACCTTATCTTTGTTTAAGTCCTGTATGTTAATGCAACAAGGCAAAGAAAAATCTCATTTCTTCTGCAGGTAGCCCAGCTACCTTCTCTCACACAGCCAACCTAATAATTATATTTATTTTTAGGGGTATAAAGCTTGATTATGCTGAGATGCTTCCATTTAGCATTTACTGTGAGTAATTGTGCTGTGAATAAGCAAATGTTTAGCCATGCCAAATTTAAATATTTGCAGACCAGAATCCTGAGGTAGACAAATGTTAGTCTGAATCTTTTTTGAACCTTTAATTCTATTAATACTCAAGTTCTAGAGATGCTGGTAAAACCTCTTTTTTGTTTGGTTGGTTTTTACTTTGCTTTGTGGGTTCTGTCTCCCCCTTACTTTCTTGACAGTGTCTCCAGAAGGAACCCCAGCTAGCTTCTTTGTAAACATTGATTCAGTCTCTTTTTCCCTAATCTTAATATTCCCAGTCGAAATTTAGAAGCTGTACATGGAAAACTGAATGGATTTCTCTTTAACTGTGACATTTAGTTACCACTAATAGTATCCACCAATGTGAATTTCTTTGCTTTTTAAAAGCCCTGCTTATTTCAGTGGAACATGCTTAGCTAGTAGACTCACAGTAACAGAATCTGTATCAGTTTAGAAACTGAGTGGATTAAATGGTATGAAAGGGGACACGAGCAGAGTTGAACACTTCTGGGACTAACGTGTGTCCTTAGCTTCACTGGCTAGATGCTAAGACAAACTGATTGTATGGTAATATTTCTTAGACCTCAAAATTATAGTGGTTGGGGAGGGTTCTTATGAAGCCCATACGTTCATTTCCTACCCAGAGTAAAGTGTTTATCTGCTTGTCCGTATGAAGGCAGTAAGTTTCTTTCTTACTGGATTCTACTGCTGCGATGCAGTGCACTGAGAGGAGCATCATTGTGAACATGTATTTCAAACTGAGTGAATATGTGCATTAGTCATTCTTCCTCTTACTCATTCTGCTAGAAACAGGGGTTTCCAGGGTTAATTTGCTGCTGCTAAGTAGAAACAGCAAAAACTTAGGACTCTTCATTGGGGTGTATGCATATATATGCACTGCTACTTTTTTCTTTTTTTAATGATTGATTCTTTCAAGATACTCACCCTTACGTAGAATATGAGTCTAAGCTTTTTAGTTTATTATCTTGTATATGAAAATCTGTAAACTTGGAAGCCATGGATCGTTACTATGCTACTGGGCTGGACAAGGGCTTCCATTCTTAGCATGGGAAGGGTACTTGTATATGGGAAAAAAAAAAAAAAAGAATATTTTCTTTTACTGTAATGCAGAAGTTTCTTCTATTTAGGAACTTCTACAAAATGCCAGTTTTCCCTTTGGCTATATGTACCTATCCATACCCTTTTTTTTTTTTTTTTTTTTTAACATATGTTAGCATTTTCTTAATTTACTTTAAAATATGTGTGTATATATTTTATAAGCATGAAATTCAAATTTCTTGTAAGTGTTGTCATAATTGATATTTAGCACAATACAACTGGAAAGGATTGTTTCAATTTAAAACCAACTGTCTACAGTGAAAATAAGATTTAACGTTGTCACAAACCAGGTATGGACCAGAAACTAATATTTTTGGATAAAGTTCATCAGAGGGAGTGGAGGAGTGGGAGGAGAGTCGTGAATCAATCCTCCAGTTCTCCTGCAAAAAAAAGACAACTTAGTGACCATTAGAATTTTAACTGGACTTGGTTTATCAGTGTCACTGAAAACAGGCTGTAGTGTAAACTAATAAAAAGTATTACCATCCTTTTCAGTGTTACTTTTAAAAGTCAGTTCATCTTTCTTCAAGCAGTTCAGGTGTGTATAAAAAAAAAAGGTGTGTGTGAAACCTCACTAGAGATCAGCAGTATCAGTGTGCCCTGACACTCAAAGTGTACACTATATGTATTTTAAAGAGAAGTCATACAGATTAGTGTTCTTTAGTATGTCAGATTTGGAAGAAGTCATTTAAACCTTTTTCCTGTTGAAAGATGCTATTTAAATTGTTCACTGAGTTAGTTAAAATAATACTATATACATCTTACGTATTGTTTTCAATTTTCTCCTTTCACTATGCTGCCTGTAATTGTCGTAAGTTATTTTTTTCTTACTCTTCGACTCCTTTCTCAAGAGCCTACAAATACAATTCACAGAATTCATGGTGAAATCTTTTTTGCAGGTTTCTGTGGATGACCCATATTTATATGCTGCTTTTATGGGGCTGAAACCTTCCACTACCAGAAACCATCTTGTACGAGCGATATTGGAATCTGTAGCTTTCAGGTACTGCTTACTTAATGATCTTGCTTATATTTTCTTATGTTTGCTTTTATTTTGATCATCAGCATTAAATAGATGCATGGACTTCTGCAGTTTGTAAAATACAAATTGTAGTAATCCATGATTACTGTTACATTGAAAAGGAGTTTTAGCTGCTTTCCTTTTTATTTTCTTTAACACTTTATAGATAAGCTTGTGTATATTTGTTAGTTCAGAGTTTTTGTTATTAAGTAACTATATTGGGATTCTTAAATTATATTGTTTTCTGCATGTTCGAAAAATGTTTTCTGTTTAAAGTTTGTCCTTATTCTCCTGACAGTGTTTTGTCAGAAGCTATAGCCCACTCCAGCTGTATTTAAAATATCCCTAAGCTGGAGGTTTTGTATCAGCTCTTCGGCTAAAGTTTGAATTTTTGGTGTTTTATAAGGCACAGTAATAGGCATCTTAAACATCCTTAAAGATGTGAATGGACAACTTCCAGACCTAACTGTCAAGGTTAAAGATATTCCTGCTAGTCACTGATGAGATCACATCAGTAGCACACTGTGGAACAGATTGGTTCTGCCTTGCAAACCCACCCAGCATGCCTCGAACTGCACTTGAATAGGGTTTGAGCCTGGCTCACACTGCACTGTGGCCAGTTAGGAAACACTCATATGATTCCTTCTATCTAGTCACCAGCTCTGCTTTGGGCATAATAACCTCCTGCAGAGAGGCAAAAAGGGTGTCTAGAGGAAGGCAACGTTCTGATTTGCTGCAACCGTTTCTAATGCATTTTTTTCTGCACTGTAAGAAAAATGTGAGATGCAGTAATTCCTGAACTGAAGCATGGATCTCTTGAAAACAGGGATATTGAAAATCTCATCTCATTCAAATACCTAACTAGAAAAGGGTAGACATTCTTTGTGTTTAGATTTTCTCCCATTAAATGAAATGGTTTCAGAACAAGTCAAACTTACAGCCTTTAGATGTTCCCTTTAAAGAACAGCTGGGTAACTCCAGTTAACACTCTGTCAACCTGATTTCCTCACTCTAAACCACTTGTTACATCAGCAATTGCATCTTATCTGTAGAAACTTATCAGCAATTCCAGGTGGGAAAAATGTACCTTCTACAATGACTTGCTACAGAATGGGCTGTGATTTAGCCACAGTTGTGCCTTTGTAACTGTATAACAAAAACCAGTTTCAGTCTTTTTTTTTTTTTGTCTTTTTTTTTTTTTTCTTAATTTATGCATTCTGGAAACTTGTTGGCTATTGCAGCAGTTCTGACACAACTGAGGCATTTTTTGCCTTGTATTTTATTTTCTGACTATGTAGATACTGGAAACACTTTATGGAATATATAATACTTAATTCAACTCAATATTTTTTTAAAGAAACAAACTGCTTTATGATATCATTGTGAAGAAGGTACGCATTCCTCTTCAAACTATTCGGTAAGTTCTGTGCAACTTTTAAATTTGATATATAGGAGTTTGGTTTTAAACAGGTGTGAACTTTATTATGCATTTTATCTTACTGTAAAAATTCTGCTGCTGAGAAATAGATGATTGCTCAGTCAAATGTTATTGTAACTTAAGTGGCAGTAGAGTCTACTCACAGATGGGTTGGTTCTTATTTAAACTATTGACATTGGTGATTGATAGTAGGTGAGTAATGAATTGCTCTAATTATTTAAAAGAAAAAAAAAAGAAGCAAATTCATGTTTTCAGGTAGCACTAGAGTGCATATAGTAATGCCTACCACAAAGGTAATTCTGTGCTTTATTAAAATTCTGAAATTTTTTGTGCTTGGTCTGTCACAGACTGAGCATTTTTTGAAGATGTCAGTTAAAACTGGATCTATTTGTGAGAGAAAGAGGAAGAATACTTTCACAGTTCAATTGTTAAGACACCGGTTTTGCTTCAGTCTTTCAAGAAGCAAATCTGCATTAGTGAGGTAACCGTGATCCCTAGAATATGCTTTTCACAAGCATATTCTTGGGAAAATTTAGCTGAATTAAGTGTTGCTGGAAAACTATGTTGTGTGTTTCAGTAGGTACTTGGTTTGGGCACACCAGTTGTCTTAGAGCCTCAAGCCCTCTCACGCTGAGAAAGCTCTCCAAAATTTCTCCTTCCGGCAGCCAGGGGTCATCATGATACCACGGTCAAGAACAGAGGAGCGCATTTCTGTCCCTTTTGTGGCTTTTTTCCTGATAACCCATGCAAAGGAAGAAATGACAGTTGAGAAATCAGAATTTTGAGTAGTGGAAGAAAGGTGAAAATGCAAGGTGGGGAGAGGTAAAAGTTTCTGTCTTCCATCATGCACTGGGACAGAGTAGGCAAAGATGAAGGAACAGCCAGGGTTTTAATGAAGAGGAAAAGATAGAAAGTATTGGCATTTTTGATTCCTTAGGAAGCTTTTTTTACATAGAAAATTGCATCCAAAATTTGAGAAGTCATACTAAGACTGCAAACTGAAAAATGTGGAAGTACTGCCTAAGGAACATGAGAATTCCAGTCCCATTTACGCTGTAATGTAAGCTTAAAATTGTGTGATCGTGTTCTGTTTTGTTTGTTATTATAAAATTGCTGTTTCATGTAGTGACTATAATAGTTAACTACGATTAGTACCAATTCAGCTTGTGGATTAAGCATTAGAAGATAATGAGATACACTTAATGGCTTTTTCAGTAGGGTTGTAAACTGCTCTCCCATACTTTTGTTTGCACATCTTTAGTATCTGTCTATTTGATTTTTCGTTGTTGTTTTTACCCCATAAATATGTTCATTCCCTTTTTAGCTATTGTCCTGTATCCCTCCTTTCTTCCTGGTCATTGGCTTCTACAAGCTTCTACAAAGTTGTTTTCATTAGTCCTCTACAATCCTATTGCTTCTCTTTGCTTGGCTCAACAGCATCAAGAAAGCAACCCCTCAGTTTTAGTCTTCATGTCCAATGTTGTAGCAGTCTGTGGCAGCCTTTACCAGGATGGTCCAGGTGGTCCCTGGAGTCCTGGAATGTCACCTATTTACTTCTTCTGTGAAATAGCACATCCTCAGTCAAATGGCACACAAGAACTTTGAGCTAGAAGGTGAACTGTACAGACTGAATCTTCAGAGTATCTAGCAGCAAAGTTTAGCTAAAGGTAGAACTGAGTATTTGGAAATTTTCTTTCTTTTTTCCCCTTGTAACTTGAATCAAATGGATGTCTTATTTTTACAGAAGGAAAATGCATGTCACTGTTATTAAGAAAGTGATTTTGCCAGTTAAAGGTTTTTATGCTGTAGTGTAGAGGTGGTAACTCTGCTTAACTGTATGTAGAAACAAGAAAATCCCTGTTAACATTGCCAATCAGGCAGTGTCTCTTCATTTTACTTTCAGAAACAGACAAAACATTTATGCAAAAATTTTCTGAGGCATCACGTAATATAAAAGATTTCAGGTGGCATATTTGAATTGAAGATTTCTAAACAACTGTTAAGTTTTATTACCCAACACTTTTCTATAGTAATAAACAGTAGATGTCTTTGCTGCACCACATTTGGTAGAACAGCTCCATGCCTGGCTGGTATTGGAGTCCAACAGCATAACAAACCAACCTATAATTCAAAGATTGCTTTTTGTTATAGTTATTTTTTGTTTGCAAGAGTGATTACTTTGCACCACTAGTAATCACTCTCAGATGATTAAAGATCAGCATTGGTAAGTTCTAGTTCTCTCCATTAAAAGGATCTTCAACATGATGCAATTAGGAAAATAGATAGACAAAAACCTCATTCTCATCTTCCTCACAAGAAGCAGGAACTGTGACAGCGTTTTGGCTAACTAGTACAAAGATTTGGTAGTAATGAAAAAAGTACTTTTCCAGATCTGAGAACACTTGAAAGGGTTTCTTCCATGTAATGGTTTTGACTGTTGTTATGTTGTGGTGATAACTGTGTAAAGGTTCTGTTATAAACCCTAGCATTTCAACTGGATGATGTAGTTTTAGAAGACAGAGCTTTCAAAACTTTTGATAATGTGTCTGTCCTGTGTCCCTGTCTGTCTATCATTCCTCCCCCAGTTTATAGGCGTTCTTTTTTTTTTTTTTCTAGGCACCTTGTGCTGGCATCTAAATTTGCCCATAAAATGGAAATGTGTTTGTTCATGAGTGATAGGAAGATTTATGCATAGGCGTGAAACCCCAGAAGTTGCTTTCTGAGATGTTGGCAATAAGCATTTGAACTAAACATATTTTTTTAACTACTTCTTCCCCTCTTTCTGTAGAGCTGATGGAGGTGTCAGTAATAATAGTTTTGTCATGCAGATGACTTCAGATTTAATTAATAAGAAAATAGAAAAACCTGCAAATGCAGACATGTCTAGTCTTGGTGCAGCTTTTCTAGCAGGCCTTGCTTCAGGTATGTACACATTTAAAAGGGTTTTATTTTTCCCTTCATAATGAATATTTGTAAATACAGAGGAAAAAAAAAATCAGAAAAAAAACAGGGCATAACTTCAAATAATTGTAAAAACTCCCCAAAGGATTACTTTAGCCATTTTTGTGGGAATCCAAGGTAAGTAGTATTTAGGTTTCTCTGCATAGTGCTTTGTACCCATGTACTTGTATTTGATGGACCAAAGAAACAGATGATAAGGTTATACATAAACCAAATCAAGGACCTTATTTGTATTTCTAACAGAATGTCCCAATTTGCTGAGCAGTTGTATGCTTGTTCCATTTTACATAACTTAATAGTGAAATTGAGTTTAATGTGACAAATATCTGCATATATGTGTGTAAGATTCATTTCTATTTAGAAGGATATACTACTGGAGAAGAAAGAGGTGAACTCTGTCTCGCTGCCTCCCTCTTTCTTGACCCAGATGCTCTGGCATCCCTTCCCATATTTGCACTGCCATGGGGATGGGTCACGTGACAAGGAAGCTGCTTACGTCAGCCATGTCATTCCTACTGAATCTGTGCCCTGTCATCTGTCAACCAAGTCATTATTCTTTACAGTTTTCACAGAAATAAACACAATGGAAGTACAAAATAAATTATTAACAGGGGAAAAAAATCCAGCTCTACTCACACAGAACTTTTGTATATCATTAGCCAGACTTAGAACTACAAACTGTCAATGTTGTTTTCTTTATGGAAGTATATTTTATAGGTAGGCGTTAACTTTATTAGGTTGTTTGATATGTAAATAACACAATTATAAGATAAAAGCTATATGCTTAGGTAAGACTTATTCAGCAATTAAAATTGTAAGAGAGCTGATTCAGTAGCATAAATTAATCTGAATATTTAACACCAGCTGCTTTCTGCCATGTCTGCAATTTTTAAGACACTGGGAAAGCAACTGGTGCTAAGTCTTGGTTTCTGTGGCCCTTCTTCATTGAGAGGGACATGCAGCCGAAAGCACAGTGTGGATGAAACCTATGGGAACTTCAGTGTACCAGAGCTGTTCTTTGGAAACCATCCCAGTTAAGCAGATGTGCTGTTGTCAGGATTCCAAACAAGTGGATGCTATTGGAAAGGAGCTTCACAATATTAAAAATATGCTTCCCTCTGAGAAAGTTGTTGGTTGAGTAAAGAAAAGCTGTCATGATTTCTGTGTTTCTGCTTTAGATCTCTTGGAAATAAATTAAAACAACTCAAAAATAACATATTTGCAGTTGAGCTTTAGAATGAACTTTCTGTTTATAGGATTTTGGACTGACAAAGAACAACTAAAGAAGCTCAGGCGAATAGAAATAGTTTTTGAGCCCCAGAAGGACTTGGAGGAATACAGACTTGCTATGGATACCTGGCTACAAGCAACAAAACGCTCCCTGCACTGGTAGAAATTGCCATTTTAATTATAGAAGAATTAAAGATTTTTAATTCATATTTATAATATCTTGACATGAACAGGACAGTAATAACCGTAACTGAAATTTGTGATGGTATATATAGGAGGTTATACAGTACTTCAGTTACGCCTCTGCTGCTAGATTACGTACCACACCATAATAAACCTTCCTATCATCCCGATGACAGCTGTAGTCCAGCTGCAGCATTTGCGTCCCTTCAGTGACCTCCTTTGGGTGGCCCAGCTGCTTGAATCCTACCATGTACTAGAGAGGGAGAGTTTTTTCCTATGATGGGTTTTCTACTGAGGAAATCACCTCCATTCTGATCTTTAAAATTTTAGGTATGTTAGTCATCAAGGAAGGGTAAAAGGCATGTATACTTCCCTACGCATTTCTAAGAAACCTAAAATGATTGTTGGGGTGTGGGTTGTGATGAACTTGATTGCGTACAAAAGTATTTAGCCTGCTACTACCTTTTGGTTGGCTTTCTAAGGAAGCACTTGACCCAGCTCTGTGATGATATTTTTGTGCACTAAATTAAGATGAAATACAAAAGCAAGTAGACTTTCAGTGCTCCATTAAGAAAAAAAAAATAAATCCAGGATTCTTGTAGCCAATGGTTCCTATGTAGCTTGTCAAACAATTTTCTAAAATTTTATAGAGACCAAAAGCTATATTATCTGGCATGGCTAATACAAATACATTAAAAGTAGTTACAGGTATGCTGTCTAACTTGCAAAAATCTGTAACATTAGTATTTTCAAGCCCGCTGTTAAATCCCATTATTAGCTAAAAAGTATCAAAAGTCTATTTTTGAAGGTATGAATAACTTTTGTATTTTTAAACAAATAAATTATAATTCATCTGTAGTTAATTATGCATATGTATTTGTTTATCACTAATCTTAAATTATAATTTTCTCAGGGGTATGTGTAAATCAGTTTCAAAAGTGTAAAATCATTAAACAGTTTCATTTCAGAATAATACCAAATTCAAGCTTGTGGGTGATTGTGTTCCACAGACACTGGAGACAAGAAATGTTTACAGATTTAACATTATTGAAGAGGGCCGAAGAACTGTCATTCACTTTTTGTCGTGTTGAAATATGGAAGGCCAAATCATACACTGTTCCCTCAATTTCTTTCACAGACATCTACCATGAGTTGAGCATCTACTCTAGCTTCTTCAAACTAGATCTTATTTGCCTGTCACCCTTAGGTTAATGTACCATTTTTTCTTATGTTACTTTCTGTCCTTCAACCTGTGCTACATCTTGGCACATTTTTTTTCCTCTGGATGTCCTTCAAGTTGCAGAGACCATTCTCTCCTGAACCTACTTTAATGGGAATCCTGAAGTGAAGTCCAGAAACAGGTCTGTTTGCAGATTTCTAGTAATATGGCACTCTGTACCATCTATATGGTTGATAGCTCTATAGATACTTCACTTTCTTTTTTCTTTGTGGACCATAAATTATGGCTGTCCAGGTGCCAAGACTCTAATATATAAAGTCCATTGATGAGGTTGCCTCCACTCCTCCTCCTGCTGTAAGGTAAGAACCTGTAGTTACAAGATATGTGGAACACTTGCTTTGTTTCAACACACCCATGTTCAACTTGTGATTGTCATCTCAACCTCACTGCTAAAGAAAATGCTCATAGGCAAGAAGGGTTCTGTGGGGCAAACAGAAAGGCTTTCAGTCTGGCATTTTGAGCAGAAGTTTGTGGCCACAGTCGCTGGTATCCTACACTTTGTTCTCCCTGAAGGAGTTTAGTTTCATCAAAGTCTGCCTAGGGATAATGTCCACCTATTACCCTCTTGATAAGGCTTCTTGACTTAAGTTCGCTTAACAGTTTTGTGGGTTTGCTGGGCTTGACTAGGGTTCCCGCAATGTTCCCAGATGGAGCTCTAATGGGAGCTGAATCTGATTCTGTTCAAGTCACTTCACTGAAGGTAACTCAGCTAGCCACGTGCCTTATATTGCACCTTTACATGATGGTGGTTTTCATCCTGGCCATAGCACAGCTAGAAAGATAGAAGATAACCAAGACGTTACATAGTCCTCTTGCTCTAGATAGTCTCTTAGAGGACCTATTTTGGATTACTTATCACTGTTACTGTTTAATTTGAAGCAGGAAATATAACCTGTTTTCCTTTCACCATCCTCAAACCTACAGGAGAGAAACTGCACTGCAAATTAAGGATGCAAAAAGGCTTTACTATATTCACCACCTGAGCTTTTCAAATTATCTGCACAGCTGTGTTCTATTGTGGATAAGTTCAATGTAGTAAGTCTCTGAAACAAACAGGGAGTGTCCTTAAGTCCACCGAGATGGACCAGCCTTTGGAGGTGAGGGCATCTGCCACAGCTTGTGATGTGTAGTTGTCCAAAGACTGAATAGACGTCTTGAAGAAATTTGGTTACTGATCACTAAGCCTCTTTTGCTTATCTGTTAGAAGAAAAATTGATTTCATCTTCCCAAGAAATTTTTAATGTGCTGATATCTTAAAGTGGTATTGATAATGAATTTGAAATGAGCTTTAAGCAATTAGATACACTTTTACAGGCATTTTGTTTTTTCAGTTTTTGCTACACAGAAGGGCATTAAGACCATTGTAGAACCTCACTCATACTTTTATTTAAAATATGACAGCTTTTACTGCTGCCCTTTTTACTTATATTTAGATTTTTGCCTAGGAGGTGGCTTTCATCAGTTTGAAAAGTATATGCAATTTTACATCTGCTATTGGCTGAGTTTGATAGTAAAGGTAACAAAAAATATTGTAAGTATTAACTAGTTCATAGTTTTATCATTTTAAGAGATACACCATGTTGAGCCAGTGAATGTTTTACTTAGGATTGGGTAGTAATGCACCTCATCAGGCATGTGAAGATTGAAAATTCAGTTGAGATGTGTTAATGATCTCTGGGCATCCTGCCTTCACAAATACACATGGTGCTGATGGTAGATAATTTCGTCCCAGTTTGGCAGTTTTATCATTCATAGCGACATATAGTCCTATTATACACCTGGGGACTACAGGGCATGAAATATCCCTTTAATGTTGGAGGGATCTCACTACTATTGGAATAATTATTGCATGTCAAGAGGAAGGGCAGATACAATAGTCTTCAGACAGTTGAAAATACTGAGCAGATGTTGTAATGAGTTTTCTTACACAACTAAGAATCGTCAGCTATATTTAAAATCTCACTGCCAAGATTTTTGAGTACTGTTTTAAGCAGTTTTCTTCTCTCCTAGAACAGCTGATTTTATGTAAAATTAATTCAGTCACTCTCATCTGTTTTTGACAAGAGCATTTATACTTGCTTTCCTGTCAGAAGAAAGTAAAAAAGGAAAATACTGAGTTGCTGTTTCAGCCTGCTAGCTTGTTTTTGGTATAATCTCTGTAGCAAGATCCTTCAACTAGTCCCACTATTTCCAGGATCAGGGCACAGCAGAGAGGCTCACCAGTTGAACAGAGGCCTTGTGGAAAAAGGTCAGAAACATTTCTTGCCAGTCAGTGGGCCACAGAATAACTGGGGCTTTGTACTCTTACTGGTCCAAGCCAAAAAGTACGAAATCAAGACCCCCCTCTTCAAACAAACAGGTATGGCAGTGCTGCAAGTTGAGTTGGGGAATATGGTTGTGCTCTGACCCAGAAATTGGGCAGCATTTCACGCTTTATAGGGAATGGGGGCGAGTTCAGCATGAGGAAGTGGTGGGGGGAATTGTTTTGGGTTAGCATTTGTATAGGTTATCACAGCAAGGGTTGTGGGCTGGCGAGAAAGCAATGGAACTAGCAAACGATGAAAAGTCATGTGTTGTGAAAGGGGAAGGTAGGGGACCTGAAAGGGATCTGACCAGCCAGAGGGAGCAAGATGTTGTTCTAAGGCTGAGAGACCTGACTGTTTCTGGAGGGAGACATGAGAAACTTCCTGCAGTGCAAGTTTTACTGTAAGTAGCTGCTAAACCCATGCCTTAGCATGTCTAAAAAACCCAATTCCAACTTGTTTTTCAGTGCAGCCCTCATTCCGGGATAGTTTGTGATCTGTGTAAGTTCTGAAAGACTATTTATTGATGTAGAACATTACAGCAGTAGCATATTTACCCTCATGCAAACCGATTGTTATTTCAGCAGCTTCAAACTCAATAGTGTATATATATATATAGTAATCTCATTCTGCCATTTGCTGTTGAAAGCAAACTACAGCACTGACCTTTCTTCTGTTTCCTCTCCTTAATGGTTCAAATGCTTATTTTTCATATTCATAATCAGTTATAGTATCTGACTTTGGTTCATCGGTGTTTCTTGCAGAAAAGTAAACCAATGAACTAAAAAGAGGTATTTGAAGCGTGACTTTATTGAGGCTGGGTTTAAGTTCAAGTATTTATTTAGCTCAGGTTACTTACTGAATAGTGCAGTAAATTGGCCAACTTGGTTTGCATCTGTTTTGCTTCCTTTTCTAGGGCAGCACATGCCTTCTGCACTTCAGTCAGGGCATGCTTCAGTTGCCTTTACGTTAGCTATTGTGGTTGTACCTGTTAGAGGGGTCTCCAAGAGAATACACAATAGTTCACTTTTTTTTAATGCTTTCATGAAGGTATCTTGCATAACACTGCAAATATTGATAAAGGTCTTGTTGCATGTGATAAAAGTACTTTACAGAGGATGAAAAGAAACTAAAACCACAAAGTCAGCAAATTCCTGGGCACGTGCTAGATTTTCAGTTGTAAACTATCCCACTGAAGTAAACATACAGTTCTTGCTTGCTACGTTTTCCTTAGTCTTCCCTCCTTCATGTATTCTCTTTTACAGGCTGAACACCTGTTTTTTGATGTTTCTTCCCTTTTTAGTAAAGGGGATAGGATCAAGTATGTCTTTCTAGAGCATTTAATGATGTCTGTAAAGCAAGAAAAACAAGTTTAACATGTTTGGTCTACTCTGTGTATGGTCTAGAGGTTTCTAAATCATATAAATACTATTTCTGCCTCCACATAAACCTTGTTTTGCTCAGCTTGCTCAGTGACATCAAGGTGAATTTGTGTTACAGAAATTTGAAAAATGGGTTACTGTGTGCCTAGTTGTACAGGAGAAAGACTTTTAACAAATGTTGCATCGTTGCTTTGAATGGAACTACTGCCGATTTTGGTTTTTTAGTCCCAGGAGCATTTTCTATTCATACTCTGTAATACAACTTAATCCTGCTTTGTTTAAATGACTTTTAAAAAAGGAAATGTTGAAAGCAAGTAATTCCTAAAGCTTTAATAACGGGCCCCGCAACTACAGCCGGGAATCGCTTTCTCGGGGCTGCCTCCAAGCCCTCCCGCTCCTCCGAGCTGCGGCTGCTCACGCGTTACCCGCCGGCGGGGCCGCGCTGGGCCGGGCGTACGGTGCGCAGCGACGGCTGACCGGCACCGTCCCCGCTTTGTTTGCGAGGAGAGCCTTTGTCTGGGGGGAGGGAAGCGGCGGAGGTGCTGCGGGGCACGCTGGAAAGGGAAGCGAGGTCTGCCGGCTACGGCCCCGCTGGCCGCCGCCCCCCTGCTCCCTTCTGCGGCCAGGCTCCCCGCGCCAGGGGAGGGGTGTTCGTTCACCTGAGGCGGCCAAACCCGCGGCGGGTGGCGGGGCCGAACTTTGCATCCCTGCAGGCAGCCACGCCAGCGCCCCTCAGATAAGCGGCAGGCAGCGCGGCGAGGCCTGTGCCCGCAGACGCCGCGGCGCCGCTCGCTGCGCGTAAATACAAATGTACGCACTTCGTACCCACCTGCGGCGCCCGCCTCGGGAGGGCCGCGCCCGCACCTGGGCGCCGGTGCGGGCAGGTAAGGCGGCGGGAGCTGCCAGCGAGCGCAACCCCGCGCGCAGCGGCTGGGCCCCGCTCCGAGCCCGCACAGGGCGGTCGCCCCCTCCCGCCCGGCTGACGGCACCGGGAGCGCGCCGCCCAGGGGCCCGCAGGGGAGGTGGCACCCCCGGGCCTGGGCCGGCCACGCCCTTCCGCCCCGCCCTCCTCGCCGTCGCCCCGCGGATTGGCGGGTGGCGTGTGTACACACACGGGATCGAGCCAATAGCACGGGGAGGACGCCTGACCTCACGCGGTGCGGCGGCCAATGGGCGCGCCCGGTTGCCAGACGCCGCCAAGCTTGTGCGGGGGAGAAGGTGCCGGGCAGAGCGCGGCGGCGGAGCGAGGCGGCGAGTGGGGTCGGGCGCGCGGCGGGGGGGTGCGGGGGAAGGCGGTGGCGGCCGAGCCGGAGGCGCTGCGGGCGCTCGCGCCGCCACGCGCCGGGGCTCGCGGACTGGCCCTGGTGGGCTCCCGTCTGTGGGGCCTCCTCGCGCGCGGCGGGTGCGCGGCGCCGGCCCGGCCGAGAGGCGTCGTCGGCGCGCGGGGCCGGGCGGAGCGGCTGGCGCCCTGCCGCGGCGGCTGGTAAGGGACCGTCGCCGTCTCGTCGCCTCAGCGCCGCTGCCTGGGCCCGGCCCGTGCTACCGCCTTCCTTCGCCGCTGCCGGGCCTGCGGGTGAGGGGGGGCGCGCGCGAGGGGCCGTGAGGGAGGAACGGCGCCTTTCTTCCCGGCGGGCCGGGGCGCCGCTTCCCCCGCCCTTCGTCCCGCGGCGTTTAACGGCCGCCCCGCGCCGTCTGGTGGCTCGGTCCCGCCGCTCCCTCCCCCGCCCTCGCCGTGCCGCAGGAGGGGCGGGCGCCTGCCGCGCCCCGGGCGGGAGGCGAGCCGGTGCCTGACACCTGCGGGCGGCCGCGGGGCGGGGGCATGCCCGGCTGGCGGGTGACAGGCGCCCTGCGCGCTGCCGGGGCACCCGCTCCTCTATTGTTGGGAGGGCGCGGAGAGCGGCGGGCCTGGGCCGGCGCCGCAGCGTGTGTGCGCGGCCGCGGGGCGGCCCCGGCGGGCTGCCGCGGAGGGGCAGGGGCTGGGGGCTTGACCGGCCCTCGCTTGGAGGGGTTGCGGTTCGCAAAGGGACCGGCGAGGGTCGTGGCCGTGCATGGTGCAGCTTGAACTTCATGGCGTGGTTGTTTTGACTCGTGGATTTTACCGGGGGCGGGTTAGTCCGGCAGCAACAACAACAACAAAACTTAATTGAACGCCTCTTCCTGCGCCCTTTGAGTTACAGGCCTTCCCTGGCTTCCCAGCCGTGAAGGGTTTAACGGCAGAGGTGAATCCAAACATAAATGCTGCCTTTCGAATTGAGAATATAAACAATAGGAGGAAAATACGGAATAAGCAAACTTCCTTGAAATGTGGAAGAAAACTGCATTGAGAGCGTGCTCCCTCATTGAGGAGAGGGACGATGCTGAGCTGTGTATCAGAGCTTGTACTGTTTTCCTCTATAGAAGGACAATTTTTGAATTGACAGAGAAAGTGAATAGTTTAAATTGATATATTTTAACACACTATGTAAAAAATTTTAAAAAGTATTACTTGGTCAGTTTTTATTATTTGGAAATCAGTTCAATTATTTACATGACTCTTCATTAATACTTTTAACAGCTGATTTTTTTTCCACTACTATCACTGATATAGCTTAATTATGCTGACAAAACGGTGCAAAACATTGGAGGTTGTGTGATGTAACCAATTGCAATTGATACAATCTTTGACTAAAAAAACCTACGCTAATATAAATTGATGCTATTAAAAGAGAAATTAATAATTTTTTCTCCCGTTTCTTTACCCATCCCAAATTAGCCGTAGTTCACTTGATTATATTATATCCTGTCTTATACAAAAAACATATGATTTGTGTACACAGGGCACAGACTTATGACAGATGACCAGTGGTACAGAACAAACGCAGAACTGTGTTTCACAGTCCATGTTTGTGCTAGTGTACTCAAAGATGTTTTGTACATAGTGAAGTACTGAATTTCAGGAACTTCTGTTCAAAATAGCATATAGGGTGCTACCTACAGCGCTTTAAAGAAACATGAAAGAGTAAGGAGAAATTTGCATTATGGAAAAGAAGACTTGATAGGAGAGGTGATCATAAGGGGGGGGAAGGGGACAAATTCTTCTTTGAAAACTTTCTTGTTGTGGAGTGAGTCTAGTGCCTCTAGAAGAGGAAAGAGTAATAGGTCAAATGACTTAGTTCTATACTAAGGAAAAAAATGAAAGTTATTAAATATTAGCAAGATTGTCTGATGGGTGAATTTAAGAGTGGTTTTATTTCACTGTCAAGTTATCGGGCTTTCTTTTAACCACTTCCTGTTTGTACAGAAATCACTATTGTAGCACAACAAAAAAAGAAACCATTTGACTTGTACTATGTTGGCGTAATTAATGTTATAGAAAACATCCACCACTGATAGGAATGGTCTTTATTGCTGGAGAGGGTTCTGGCTGGCAACCTCGCTTTACAAGGTGATGAGGTACAGTTTTCAATGCAGCATCTTGACAGCAGCTATCCAGCGTAAAGGGGATAGGCCAAACGATTCAGCTGGGCAGAAGGCATGGTGCTGCTTTGCAAGGGATGTCAGTGCTACAGGAGAATTTTTTATCTTTGTCTGCTCTTGTATATGTTGTTGGATGCTACTGTAGGGGCCTCTTGTGCATCTGGACATACTTCCTTGGACAGTTTTGAGCACCCTCAGAGTGAAGATCTTTCAGTGGGTTTGGCTAAAAGTGTTGTTACAGGTTTAGCGAAAAAAATAGGAACCAAAATTCCAACTTTCCATCCCCTTCCAAGAATTTTTACTGTTACTTGCTTTAAGTATGCAGACCTCTTCAGTGTACCTACAGGAAAGTTTAGTGCAAATCTCTGAAAGCAACAGAAAATAGCAACCTGATACGGTTAGGGGAGGGAAGCTGCAGCCCATATTGCGTAGATAGTAATATATAAACTTCTGTGTCCTAATGTGGAGCAGAATGAGTGCTTTAGTTACAGCTAGTCTAATTCAGTTCTTGGAATTGCATTTCTTCTCAAGTGCTACCTTAAAACAGTATTCTTAGGGTTGTCTTTAATAAGCAACAATTTCTTAAATTGTTTGCTTTTTCTACATACTTTTTGGTGTAATGATTTAAGAATTTCTCTTCTACCTTTCCGATTACGTTCACAGGGTGTGACTACTAATGAGTCAATAGTGAATCTTAAGATAAGAAACATAAACTGTCTAGTTCAGTGCAAGGAGATAACTTGTGGAGTTCTTATGTGCAAAGCCAAGAAGCCCCTGGGATCAGACAGGTTTATCATAAAATTTGAGGTATTCAGTGGAGAACAATCCAAATAGCTGATAGTACAAATACCTGTTGCAGGATCTGAAAAACTAGATATATGCTGGGAAATATGGTGAAAAGGTACAGGTGTGGAGTGACAGTTTTATAACAACTTCCTGGTTTGATTCTTCATGCATTTTTTGTAACATCCAATATTAGAATATAATTAAGTCTTCCCCCCCCATTATTTGATTTGTAGACAACAGCTCTTTTGTAATAAGGTGAGACAGTAGTAAATGATCTTACTCTTACAGTTTCATTAAAGGAAATTTTTTGCTACTTTGATTTCCTGTGTGCAGGGATAGTTTCCAACAAAGGTCTTTACAGACTGTTAAGTTTACTTTTATACTTTCCAATATTAATAGCATGAAAACCAGTCTAAGCAAATCAAACTGCATGCTTAGGATAGTTTGGTTTGCAAGACTACTATGTATTATGATATACAGTCATACAATATGTGCTAATAATGTGTATACTTATATATCCTATATATGCATTAATAGAATCTGTAACAAAAGCGTAGCTTCTAGAATATCATATTTCTACTGAAATACAGAATACTAATTAAATGAAAATGGATGATATTTGGAAATAACTTCTAGATCTAGCTATTCAGTTAGTACTGTTGAAGAAACTGTTTACCTTTCAGAACACAGTTTGCAAAATCCACAGCCTACTGAAACTACTTTTGAAAATATGTGTCTTTACTGAAACCTATAGAAATTTTTAGATTTTTGTAGCACTAACTTGGTGATAAAATAATACTTTACCCAGCTCACATTTAGTATTGGCTGCCACAATAGAGACTGAGAGCAAGCTGAAAAAATATTAGCGTTTGGTTTTGTTAGCATGCTTGGTTGTGAACTGCAGCAATTCAGGTGTTGGCACAATTTCATTCTTTCTGACTTGGTGATAACATTTAAAAGAGAGGTAGAAGACAACCTGATATTGTTAACTTCCCAAATCACTTAAGCATGAATTGCAGAGGGGGCTTCTTTAGAGGTATCTTTGAGGGTGCTATCCAGAATTGTCATGGCACCATGATTTTTCTGGTTTACAGTCCTTATGATATTTAGTAGCTATGAACTGCCAAGTTTTTGACAAAACTTCTAAACATGCTGTTGGTTAACATAGCTTCTAGAAAGAATCCATTTTATAAAGGTGATGTTCCTTTTGTTTTCACTGGTTTTACATTATTTCAACCAGTGAGACATGCCCTGACTGTCAGGTTTTAGACAAACAGCGGTAAGAGGCAGCAGAGACAGTAGTTGAGATTATGCTTCTCCTATTCCTAGATAGTTGATTCTTTTCTACCAGTGAATGGAGTGCCTGTGTCCCAAACATGAATTTTTTTGTTAACTTCTAGAGACCAAAGTCCATCTGTGAATGTAATTCTTGTCTTGAAGCTTGCTTTATTTTTTTCCTGTGGAAGTTAGGGCATGGTCCTCCATTTGGCAAGTCAGGTTTCTCCTGTTTCATCATGCTCCTGTTGCTGCCAGGTTTGTCTCATTTTGGGTGGGAATAGCAAATGATTCAGTTCTGTCTTAAAACCTCTTTAGTTCTTCTGTTCAACAGAATGCCTTGCTAACCTCTGTTGGGTGACTGTATCATCTGGCAGGGTGCATGAAAAGGTGGCTTTGATAGGAACCCATAATCCATTTCCCCATGGTAGCTGTTAGTGGATGTGTTCTGCGTTAGTAAGTGACCGTTTTCATTCACTGTTTTGTTATTGGGAATTTCAGCCCAAGATGTAAGTGGAAAAAGTCAAGAAGAATAAGTTTGTATGTTCAGAATGAAATTGGCAGGTTGCTACAAGTACACAGTGTCTTTTAGTGAAGCTCTATAGCTGAATTCTTCAACTTGGTAACAGCTATTACAATATTTGTGGGAGCTAAGGTCTTAAAGCAAATTTATCAGTATTTGCCCATTAAGGCTTATGAATGCAAATGCATTAACATATTAAAAGTCACTTGTGAAGCATAATGGTCATCCAAGTATTAAACCTTCCCATATAAGCAATAGTTGTAATTACCAGAATAACTGTAATTGACCTGTAATAGAAATGGTGGTGGTCACATGACCTATAATTATGAATGAGATTAGAAACTGCAAGTGAAAGTGAGCTTATGTCCCCAGACTGAAATCAAAAACCTTCGTGTGCACAGGCTCTCAGTTTATTGGAAAGAAAGAGTTTGGTAACTTTTCATTATAAACTTGACCTTGAGACTTGAGAAACTTAAGAAATATATTTCTTTTTTCTTAACTGTGCAATCCATGTGTCAGTTTATTTAAAATTCAACTTACAATTGCAAATACATTTGAACAATTTTTAAAAATCAATAACTTCATTCATACAACTGATGAAATTTCAAGCTGTGTATTGATTCTGTATAACAGTAGGCTTCTGCTGTCTGTCAAAAGCAAAATAGTCATCCTGCTTCTTGCTGTCTAAGAAATTGGGAAAGCTGTGATCTGAAGACAAAACATCGTGCTTCTACCTCATGGATTTTTGAAGCATGCACACACTCCAGTGAGCTCTTCAAAAGCATGGAGTAGTCCTCCTACAAACAAACCATATCCAACCTTCTGTCACATTTCAGCCCATAAGTAAATTTTCACAAGATCATAAATGCTTTTTTTCAGAAATGGAGTCATGATGTGGTTCTGCGAACCAGACTGAGCTTATTAAACAGCTTGCTAAATCTGAAGGGTTAGTCCTCTCCTGTGCACAAACCTAGATGGTCATCCGAGCTGTCAGTGGGTTGCAGCATATGGAAAACTTTCTTTTTTCCCCCTTCAGCCCCATAGTTGCTATTTGGACAGGATTAGAACTAAATCGGCTCACTGAGAGGGTCAGGTAGTAATGGGAGTTGTTGAGAGCATGTGGGATGGGAAAGGAATGGGAAGTGGAAGAAGTAGGGAAAAGCAGAAGATCCATTTTAGCAATTGTAGCAGGGGTAGGATCTTCTATCAGTGCAACTTGTTTCATGGAATTGTACCCTTTAGGTAATTTTCTGTGATTAGCAGTATTTGAGAGCTTGTGGATCACGAGAAAAAGCCCTTTTTGCTTTTGTACTGAATTATAACTAAAGAAGTATGATTATTTTTGTAACCTTTACCCTTCAGTGAATACTGTCATAATCCTCAATCTGTACAAGAGTTAATAATGGCTCTAAACTAGAACAAAGCTTCTAGCAAATTATGAGGAAAATGTAGGAAATAGTTACTAAGTCTCTCTCCATCATCAAGTTCTTTATCCTTATATAACTTGGTGATCTTTAATTAAATGCAAATGTAAAATTATCTGCAGTTCATTGGATGTTAAGATCCTTCCAGCTCTGGGGTGTAGACAGAAGTGTATCTCAATAGGATGATTACACTGTTCCATGTAGTTCTCAATGTACTGATAACTCTGGAAATTTGAAAATCTCAAAATTAAAACTCATTACAAGACAAGATTAATATCTAGAGCATTCTCTGATGTATTATAAAGTATATGAACTGGTGGTAGCAAGAAGCTTGTTTGATGTCTCAGTAGTCAAAAAGATGCTCTTTTCAGCTGAGCTTAATTGAGAGAGAAGCTAATGTATTATTGGCAATGCACAAAGACTGCCCTACCAAGATACTTTACAGTCATTCATATAGATTCCTAAATTTTTTTCAAATGTCAATCTGTTGCTAAAATTAAATTTCTTAAGGCAAAAATATGTTTGTGAAAATACAGTGTGCTTTTTACTCTGAAAGGAAGTTGTACCTGCCTCTTCACACTGAAGCAGTAGACTCCTAAATGTTGTGCCCTGTATGGTAGTCAGCTATGGAAAAAACCCTGGGCTAGAAACCTAGTTAGAGAACAAAAGATGAGCTTATAGAATAGATTGTCTACTTAAAAGAACTGCAGCTAAATTTCTGTTTATTCCAAATGTATCTGTGTTGATAAAATTAAGTTGTCTATAAAACTTAAAAAGAAATTTTAGATCATCTTACTTTATAAGTGCTGCATGAAAGTTATCCACTGTTCTGATGTCAAGCCCAATGTACTTTATCTTGAATGACAGTAAGCTGGTTTGGGGAATTAAAAGAGCCTTCAAAGGTTCAAGTACTTGGGAATTATTCCACATGTTTAATGTAATGTCTTCCTTATTTGAGCACTAAGGGACATGCTTTGCCTCATTCATTTTGAAATAAGCCATGAGTGCTGCTCCTATTTTTAGACATACAGTTTACCGCTAGTACTTGCATGACATTGGGCATGTCTAAGAGCATGCCTAAGAAACTGAGTCCCTTAAGGGAAGGAATATCTAGTTCCAGGTTGACGGGATTTGGGTCTAAGCAGTAACAGGACTGGACAAGCAGCAGAACTTGAGGGTCAGCAGCGCAGTTAGGTGCATTGAGACTTTGGGCGCTTTCATCTAGGGGAGTGTTTGTTTACAGCTTTGGATTTTTATTCCTTTGTTGTGTGTTCTTGTCACTTCTACATCCACTCAGACCTGTTTTCATCCCTGGGATTCAAGATACTCGGTAGCCTCCATCAACAGTGATTTTGCTAGTGATAATATGTACAACAGTGAGAGTAAATATACTGAGTAGCGAGAGTAATGGGGATGTAGCATTTGGGATCAAGTCTGAGAGTATTGAAAGGGATCTGATTCATTTGTTGCAGTGGTACATGGTGCATGAGGTTCTTAAAGGGACATTTCCCCTGACATACTTTTAGCAAACCACACTAAATGTTGGTTGTTCATTATATAGCTTAAGTGCTAAAGTTTATATTTGTTGAACTCGCATGCAGGCCTTGTCTATTTTTCCAGGTTCTGTGTACTGTGTAAACTTGAGTCATAATTACTACTGTTGTCAGGAGGTGTTGGTTAATTTGTTCTGATGATACATTGGCATTTTGCTCAATCACAGCAACTTAGGAAAACTTGGTCAATTGTAGGTACTTATTTGGTTTTGTTCCTTCTGATTTCTTGTGTGTCAGTCATGCTCTATTTGGTTTTGTGCCATGTAGTAGTGAAAACTTCTGTACTTTGGATTCATAGGTTGCAGTCTTTTAAGTCACATAAAAACCATTAAACGATGAAGCTTTTAAACTCACTACTCTTCTCAAGTGATTTTATTTTGTTAAAAACTCCTAATATCATTTAGCAGTCAAGTCACTTAGATTTCCTTTTTTGAGTCTCTCTAGTCACCTTGTCTGTTATCTATTAGGGCTTTTTTGAAAGCATACAGTTGCTCTCAGTAAAAGCTGCAAAAATAAGTGGTAGTACCTGCAAGATCCTCATCATACACATAGTGGAAGTTCATTTCTAATGTTTCGTAAGAGCTATGTTCTAATGTTATTTTCAAAATAAAAATTACTGTGTGATAACTGAAGATGGTGAGTTACTTCCCATTCTGTGTGTGCGACTTGTTGAATAAACCCCTTGGTTGGCTTTTTGAAGTTCTTCATTAAGTGACAAGGTGGATGTTATATGGACATGGTTATTCCTGGTTTTTGCAGTTTGTAGGCCAAGTTTATTTCTTGTATACACAAATAAAGGATAAAACTCTAACTAAGTCATCTGGAGAGGACTCACGAAAAAAAGTTGATAAATCAATGGAGTCTTACAGAGATGCAAAATCTGTAATTTAAATTTCAGAAATTTGATAACAAGGTTGTAGTTCTGTACCAAGAAATTAATCTGACTAGTACATACAGCTATTTTCACTCAGATTGGTCCTTTTTTATCTCAGTTGCTTCAAAAAGGAGTTGGATATTGAAATGTTTTTAGGAAGAAGATGGGGAAACACTTCCTGGGAGCAGGTGGATTTCTAATAAGTATTTTGTAGTTCTGAAATTTTACTGGTCTGAAAACTGAGACACAATGAAGCAACATATGTGTAACAGGTGGTCTAATCCATGTAGATGCTGTGCATAAATTAGTGGTTTAAAACTGAGCTTGTACTGATTAATAAGGAGTCTTTTTGTTACTGCTGTCCTCTGAAATGAGCTTTGTAGTACTGTAGCTTGAAAGATAGTACTGTGGAGAGGGGTGTGAAGAATATAAACTAATTTCTAGTGGAAAGGTTGGCATTATACAGGTTTCTTTTTCTTGAAACTGATGACTCTTTCTTCTTAGCTGACCCGGTTACTTGGAATAATTTTCATTCTGCAATACTCTTGATCAAGTAAATGTAAAAAACACTCCTTGGGATGATAAAATTAATTCTAGCATACTAAAATACCTCTACAATTTTTTCTGTGTTCCATGAAGACTTTTTATCATAACAACTTAGGTAACTGTCCAATACTTGTCTTAATTTGTAGATGTTTAATCTGATGTAAAACTTGCATAAATTATACTTCCTGTTGTGAAGTAGAAGTGGTCTCTGGGACTGGGGAGAATTTTTGTGTGATGCTGGTCTATGTGAAGGTGTGATATGTGAAGTACTGTTAAGAATTTGAGAAAGCTAAAGAAAACCAGGGTAAGTTTGGTAATGCTTAATTTTGGGGGGCAGAATATAGAGTATTACGGTACAAGGCTTTATTCTTTTCTACTATTAGATTTTAGCCAATATGTGTGTCTTAAAGGGATAACTTAAAAATAAGACTTTGGACCATAGGAAATAAACCTACGAAGGAATATAATATTTTTCTGCAGATAACTGTTTTCTGTTTTGCATTGTTTCTTGTACTGCGATTCAGCTTCAGTATCACTGGAACTTCAGAACAAATCTGGCTTTTAACTTGTAACGAGAATAGGTACAGATAAACACTCTTGTACTGTTTTGTTGTAACTAGAGCTTGATTATCTGGGCTTTTGGAAATTTAATGCCCAAACTGGCTTTTTAATGTCATTGGCATAAGTGATTAAGCAACATATGTTTTAGAAGAAACTACTACTCAAAATTTACAACGTCAGACAGTTCGTCTGGCTTACTGTGCTGTACAATATTTGACCAAAAGTCAAAATTATGGGAGTGTATTATAAACCAAGGCTTAGATTATGAAGGGACAACCTTAGTTCAAATAAAGCAGTCTTTGTGTCTTGTGCTTCAGGCTCTAAACCTGTCTTTATGCAGCTTCATTTCAGTAGGAAACCAGCTAAAGGACAAAAAGGTTGAGTTTTATGTTTTTCTATCTGTGTGGTGCAAGCTGTCAAACAGCAATTGGGAATGAAGAGAATCTCCATTTTGAGGCCATCTGTACGTTCTTTTGTCTGAACCTGACAAGAGGTCATGGCAGATGGTGGGGTCACAAAGTCTGGCTTCTCGAGCTTGACAGAATGTGTTCATAAAGCTGGAAGAATACCAACTGTTCGTACTGGCTGAAGAGCATTGTGGCAAAGGACTGTAATAGTTTGTGGACAATACCTTGTGGATCACTAAGCTTGACAGCAAATAACTTGTCAAAGATGAAACTAGTTTGCTTATCTGTAAACAGGTTAAAACTGCTTACCAAATGTGTTCTTAACTATGTTTTATTTGAGTAAATTAACTGTAAAGCCTCTTACAGCAAGAGAAGGAGGTCAAACTGCATAATGAATTTTGGCCAGAGCTCCAGATGATGTATTTGGAAAGTTTGTGTGGAAGGAGAAGGAAGGTAGAAAAGAAAAGGCACGTGGAATATAGTTTTCAGACACAATGCAAGGATTCTGTATTTGCTCTTTGCCATGATCACCAAAGTTTTATGGCTTTTCTGTGGCTCTTTTTTAAGTTTCAGGATTGCTACACGGATCCAGTAGCCTCTTTCCCCAGGGTGTGAATGCATATCTCTCTGTAGTGTCCTCTCTGAAGGCAGAGAAAAATGCTTCTTATTTTCTTGGATATTTTATTGTGAAACTAAAACTTACAAGTTTTCATGGGAGAATGTCTTAGTAGACAGGATTGTGTGGTGTTCACATGCTGGACTAACTGCTTAATTACGGCTGCAGTAAATTGAGGCACTAAGGAAGATAAATTCAACTCATTCAACAGGAAATGGAGAACACCTCTAAGTTGAATAAAACGTTTTTCCACTAACTCTAATATTATTATGATGTCTGAATAAACCAAGAAAACTATAGAAACATCCTAGAATTTAGAATTCTTCTGGATTGTCCAAACCCACTAATGCAGTGATAGTAGAGTTCTCCATTAGCTATGCACACTACTGAAACAATTTTTGGCACTTTTCTAGAAGGGAGGTGAAGACACTGGCCATTCTCAAACTCTGTGTAGGTTAAAAGATAGAGGAAATAGTATGAATTGCACCCTGCTTTTGTAGCTGGTGAGTTCTCCTGTAAATGGTCATGACTCATATTTGGTGACTAGTTTAGGCAACTTCCAAAAGATTTTGCTGGATTGATTCCACACTTGAAAGTGTGAACATTTCTCCCTCTCTTACACATCCAAGTGCAATTCAGATGTCTCTTGTAGTCAATTTTTTTTACCAGCAAGTAGTACTTGCAAAGTACTTCCAAAGTACTTAAATGTTTTGTCAAGTTAATTCTATCTTTAAAATGGTTTGTGCTGCCAGCATTGATTTGTAACTCATTTTCCTCTGTTTTCTGTAAGACTTCTGGAAGTTTTGATTTAAAAAAGAAGTCACTTTGAAGTATTTTTCAGTATACCAAAATGTTTGTCTTTTCTTGGAATTCTAATATTACAATTCTAATTACATAGGTTTAATAAAAAAAGCCTGAAAACATTGAAAAGATGAGTTTGAACATGAATGTTTTTTCTTGGATGTTTCCTGAAAATACTTAATGTTTGCTGTGTGTATACATTTGACAGTATTTCCTACTTTTTATCAAGATCTTTGGATGTCTGCAGTGATGGAATTGGGAACTTACTCTGTTGTTGGAGGCTAAAGACACAATAGAGAGAATTAAGTCACTTTCAGTTTTTACTCAATCTGCATTAGATGTAAATAATTGCATGGTTTTAATTACAAGACTTTAGTAATGGTATGACATGCTTTGCTAGCACATTCATATAGTTAGGCCTCTATGTGTAAAGTTGGGCCTTTATACATCTCTGCCTGTTCCAAATAATGTACATTTCTAGTATCTGCCCAGAACCTGACTATTGAGGTGATTGATTTTATTAAAAAGTAAAAAACCCAAAAGAAACCAATCTCTATCCTCTGGAGATGCAGGGTTTCAGCTAGAGAGGTAACTGAAAATGTATTCTAACCAAGATATTTTTTAACTTTCTTACAGGATGTTCATTTTAAAGGTTCTGTGAAGATGAAAAGGGGTATCTTATGGTTTTACGGAATATAGAGCAATATTGTCTGACATGACGGCAAAAAATGTAAGTATAATTCTACAAGATGTATTACTTTTTATATTGGCATGCTGCCAGTCACTTCTGCCTTTCAGAATTGAAAGGTATTTGTATTTGTCTTTACAAGAAGTCAAACACAAAGACCTTCAAATTAAAAAATCTTGTCCAATTTTTGTATATCACAAATGTGTACCTCATCATCTTCTACAGTATTTTGACAAATTTAAACTGGTTAGAAGCTCTTTAACGCTGGCAAGTTTACTCAGCTATAGGTCAGGTTGAAAACTGGAGCAATGCTTTATGCTGTTTCCTTACTGATCCTTATGGGTCCCTTCCAACCTGTGGTATTCTATGATTCCTCTTAACATTGCTCCAGACTTATCAGAGATCTTCTCATTTTGTTGCAGCATCTCAGCTTTGCACCAGAGTAAAATCCTTCTACTGAGTCTGAGTCTCAAAACTCAAGAAAAAAACAGCAAGACGGCATATTTCTTTACTAATGTCAGTACACTCTTGGTTTCTGGAAGACTGAGGGCCTTCCTGTTTCTTTGTCTGCCGCATTAAAAAGTCTGTAGTCTAGAGGCTCTATACGTGACTCCCCTATCCTGAGTTCTGAGGAAGCTTATGAAATGTCTAACATCCTGACCTTAATTTTCTGCCTAATGAGCGGTGCTTCCTGAGATACACAATTTGTATAGAGAACAGTTCTGCTTAAGCTTGGTGGTCAGTGAGTTGAGTATGACTTTGGGCCCTGGGCAATTTACCTGTTGACTGCCTTTGATGGGGCATACTACAGTCTAATTAAAGCTGAACAGGTTTAGGAACCAACATGACTAAAGAAGTACCCCACAATAATAGTGCAGATAACCCTAGGATGGCTCTCTGTTCAGTAACTGCAAAAGCTTTTTTGCGTGTTTGGTTAGATTGATGCTAAGGGCATAGTTTGGTTAAACTCATTCTCAAGTCTTGGAAATTTCTTTTCTGTTGGCTTTATTAATAGCTTCATTTGGTGTTGAGTTCCAGGTAAGGCCTTCAGATGTCTTATGTCTGACTGTTTGGGTCAAGCTGACCAAGCCAGAAAATAAATTGATGTGTATATGCAAAGCCCTTTGACTTGCTTATTTCATAGCCCATATTCAACTGTAGTATAAATAGGTAATTCTACTGATGTATGTGGAACAGCTGCACAAAACCAAATAATTTGTGGTTTTGACCTTTTGTTCAATGCAAAGGATAAATACCAATGCCAATAAAATCCATGGAGTGTTGTGTGATAAGAGTTATAGAGTGACATAGGTCAGAAGGGATCTCAGGAGGCCATCTACTCTGGTGCTTTGCGTAAAGCTCTTTCACACTTGATTTCAGAACCCACTTGCTTGGTGCTTTGTTCAGGCTGCAGGTTTTGAAAACCTCCAAGGACAGACATAAGACATTCAGTCTGGGCAACCTGTTCTTGTGCTGAATATAGAAATATGTTTTTGCTGTTTACTTTAATGCAATGCTTTAGTTATTTTATAGAACAAATATTTTATTGGTATGTATTCTTTGAAATTTTGCATATTAACTATGCAAACCTAGTTATTTAGCTCATGTTTATGGGTTTATTTTTTAAAAAAAATCAGGTACTGTGGTGCAGATGGAAGTAGAACTCAGTTTTCATTTTGTTAAGTATACCCATTCAAAGGATTTGCAAAATAAATAACTGTAAAAACAAGGGTGGTCATATGCTTTCCATCCTTATTTGTAGCACTTCTTCAGGATTTCCCGATCTTAGTTACTCAGAACTGCATGCTGAGGCCAATAGTGACAGCCCCAGTGTTTTCTATTGCTGTTAGAAGGCCCAGGAATGCTTCTGAATTTGCAGAGTTCCAGGGTTTAGCATATGTCAGTGGGTTTCTGCAGCCTGAAACATGTTTCAAATGTAAGGTTAGTGTTTGTCTCTTACACTGTCTGAAATACTTCAATTATCTGCAGAGTGAACTGAGGGAGAGAGCTCTGCAGAAGTATTTCCATCTTTTTTTTCATTCTGTTGAAGCATCAAGGAAAGCGAACTTTAACTGGAATGTGGACATCTTCTGGGAAGATCTTAAAGGGCATGTATCTTTCATCAAACATGTACACATCAGGATGCTGTCACCTCTATATTCCGAAATCACTACCCCTCAACTGGGACACAGTAGTCTAGAGATGTGTGTTCAGTGTTTTAATTGAAGCACCAATATGAATCAATAGGAAAATGTATGGTTGTAAAGCTAGAGCTGAAGGTTCAATTGTGAACAAATTGCAATGCTGTCTTTGAAGATGTTCATGGGTATCGTAATTTTATCCTTTCTCTTGGAACGAGTGAAGGCCCTTATATCTGACATTTGATATTTATTCCTGTGACTCCCCTCTTCCTTCTCTGAATTAAACTTTTCTCGTATTTGTGGTGTTCATTTCTTGCAGAAGCAAGGGTCCTAGGGGGAAGCTGATGCAGTTATTTATTGTGCAAAGGCAGCAGTAGTATGGTCCAAGAGTGCTGCCTCTTCATCTTGGCTATGCAGTCATGGTGCCCTTTCAATGCTATATGCTATGCGATTTACTAACCTTTCCAACCTCTATAAAGATCTCAAGACTACATTTTCAGTGTAAGGAATAACAGTGACCTCTTACCACATGAGCTTTCCTTGCTGCCTAAGCACCCAGGGGAAAGAATACTAGAATACTGCTGTTTTCTGTATGGACGTGCTACCAAAACGTGACATGATAGACGTTTTGCGTTTGTTTTCATGTCTTCCTCCTCTTTCCCCTGCTCCAATCCAGGCATTCCTGTTCATGTCCTCCTTAGCGCTGCTGCATTGCCTCTGCACCGCTGCCACCTGGTGGGAGACAAAAGGGAAAACAGAGGAAAAAATGAGACAGACTTGCTCTGTTTCAAAAAGCAACTTCTCGTCATACCATAGTCTGCAACAACCAAAGCATTTGGTTGCCCGTTGGAAGTAGTACATGACCGTCTAATTGGGTGTGACAGGGAAGAGCAAGTCTGATACAGACAACATTAGAGATAAACTGATGAACTATATTGAGCACCTCTAAGGGCTTGTTTACAGAAGCACGTAACTTAGCTCATTTAGGCAGTATTTTACGATCAGGGTAGTGCAGCAGCAGTTAATGTTCATATGCTGCTCCTGATGGTGAAAAAATCTAAATAGAAGTAGTTTCAAAAGAGCCTGTCACAATGCTGTGTGCAGATTTTCCCCTTTAAAAATTACTTGCTGAATACAAGTTCTCTAGTGGAACTGAGCAGTGGAATGCCTGTAGTAGGTATTTTTTGTTCTTGTGTAGTTTATTTTAGTGTCATGTTACTACTGTTTAATTTGCCTGCAATGAAATGATTCTCTAATTTGATATGATTAAAATTCTACAAGCAGCCCTAACATATGCTTCATTATTACTACATAAATCTGTAAAATAAAGCAAATATTTGATCCTTGATTGTATGTATGGTTGATTTTTCTTAACTTGGGTACCTGAACTCTTTGTCCCAATTATACTAAAATTTTATAATATTTTATAATACTTTATAATTTTTTAAAAAATATTTTGTAGTATTTTGTTTAATTGCCTACTGCTCCAATGGAGCTCAATCCCTCAGAGTTTATCATAGCTTCCATCTTGGAAGCAAAACAATGAACAGAGGTTACTAAGGTGGTGCGAGCACAATGCTCTGAAACTGCAGAATGCCTTATCATTACTTGCTGTTGCTGGGCCCATCCCTTGTTAGCTGGAATCTGAGGGACTTTCCATCTCTTCCCTCCCTCATCCAGGAACAATGATCTTACATTTTTTCTATACAAACTCTACCTTTCTATGCTTTGTGTACATGCCAAAATCTGAGATGCACCATGCTGTATTTGTTTTAAGTTCTCCGTGTCTCTGGTAATTTACCCTCAGGGCAAATCAGTTTATATCTGAAGACTTCGGAATGTATTTAAAATGCATCAATAGTCACACCTCCTCAGATGTGTGACACCATGCAGCTTAGTACTGAGAATACTGGGCATCAGGCAGATTTCTGCTGTGTTATGGTGGCAACTGCTCTGTTTGACTTGGAGGGGACAGTGACTTACACCATTATAGCCAGAATGGGCTGCTTGGTTGTGTGTAGTACAGTATCGGAATATTTAGAGGGCTTGGAGGGGGCAAGAACTTAGCTAAAATTATGTTTGTCTTCATATATACACAGTAAATGTCTTGGATCCTTTGCTTTGAATCTCATGCTCATGATAGACTCTAGTATCCATAGGACTATGATGTTTCAGAAATGCAGAACAGAATAATACTTTTAGTTGCATACTAGAAAACATAGAAAGGTTTATCGTATTTTAAGACTCCAAAAATGTTTTGTTCAGGTTGGTGTGACTTCCACAAATGGAGACTTGAAAGGATTTATAGATCAGAACCAGAGTCCAACAAAAGGTAAGAGAATTCTATTTATACATAGAAAAGAAGCATACGTTATGACTTATTTCTCTCTTATGTTTACTAAATTAGTATCAAGGCTGATTTCACTGCATATGGTTGGTTCAGTTTTGGGAGACTTGGAATTGAAATGTTCAAAATGTATTTCGTACTTGTGCACTGGTAGATGTTTGTTTTATTACTGACATGCAAGTGTCAGTAACAAAGATTGGAAGATCTTCAGGTTTTCAGAGGGGAAAAGAGAGTGTAGTAATAAAAATTTGGAGTTTAAAATAAGCCCTTTTTTGTTCCTTGATGGTGAATAATGTGCTAGTTTGCTGATTTCCACCCCACCCTTAAAGTTCCCAGACTCTGTTGTAGCCTAAATGGGAGAGAAGGTTAAGCGTGACTTCATGGTCAGTGATACCTTGTGGTACTTCTAGAAGCATCACTTTTGACTCTAGAACAAGTGTGTTGGCAGTCAGAACAGCTGTAGGATTCCAGTAAGATAAAACTGCAACCCCTTATCAATGTTAGAAGACTTGAGGATTACAATTCAGGAAAGGCTTCAGTCAATCTTTCTAGTGAATACTGGTTTGCTGTTATCCACTGCAATAAACAAATGCATATACTAGCTGGTAGAATGATTTTTGGCTCATCATGACACTTCAGGTGCATCAGACTTCAGAGTCTGAAAAAACGAGAGTCTAAACAGAAAATGGCTAGAGCTACAGTATCTTCCTAGTTTTCTAAACTGTGCAGAACATTACAGACTGTTTTTAGGACTTTGAGAATTTATTTATTGTGCACTGGTGAGATAAGCACCCTTTGTGTTTCATTATTTTGTGATTATTGTGTTTAGGGAATTGCTATGTCTGTTGATACTAGAGAATAAGACTAAAATAAGTGGAACATTTTCAAATAATTTCTGAGAGAAGCAATTGATTTGTTCAGAGAATAACTGAATTTAATAACTTTAACAGTAACATCCTATACTTTATAGTAGTAATATCTCATGTATCCTTATCCCAGTTTTTATTAGATTTTGCTTCTGGGATGATGGATGTATTATTTACTTCCATACTTCTGTATTGTCTAAAATGTTATGCTGTAATGATTTTTTTTTTTTTTTTTAAACCTTGAGGTATAATTAAAAATCACTGACATCTCTATTGAGATCTTGTTCACACTGGCTTATTCTTCCTGGAGAATCAAATACTCCATAAAAGCTGGAAAAACTTGCATGCCAGTATCTAAGCTGTTTCTTACTTTCAGTCTGAAGTATCCTTTACTTACTACTTCTGGCATGTCCACTGTTGAACTCTGGAAATTAAGGAAGGGGGCGGGAAGAAAGTCCAAACAGGCATTCAGATCCACTGTCTCTTAACAGGGATTTGTGAACTTCCTAATTAATACAGGGTTTACTGTTTTATCCATTATTTAAGTTAACTCATTTGCTATAGTAAAAATAAAGGCAATTTATGGCTATATATCTGGGCCTGTTCGTAATGTGCCTTCACAGTGTTCTTAGACTGAAGCATGATGGATTTATGCTATGTTCAAGAGCAAAAGAGAGGCCATTTGCTCACATAAGGGTCTTCTTGAAAGCATCAGATTTCAAGTGCTAAAATATTTTGTTTAGAAAAGTTGCAATTAAGTTTTTTTCTTTCCAAAAAGATAATTATTGGTGGTGTGTGTTTATTTGTTGTTTGGCTCTAGCATAAACATACTAATTTAGTATCAATATTGCATTAAAGGAACACTTCAGATTCCAGTGCTGAGCCATGAGCACAGAGAAAATTCCTTCCAAATTTTGTCTTCCCTTTTTTTAATGGACTCTGATATTTTATTATACTATGAGATCTATTGTGTAATCCTGGTTTTACTAGGTTTCATTTTGAAAAATGCTGGACTGTTCTAGGTGAACCCACTGCTCTGCCACTTTGACTAATAACAGTAGACTACCACCTGGATCTTTGAGGATGCTGTTTCAAACTGCAGAATGTTTTGAAACACCACATCAGCTGTTGCTCCTGTACTCGTACAGCTGCAGTCTCATTCTGTAGCATTAGCACCACTAGGTATAGTTTTGTAGGGCAAATTTTCTGACTTTTTCCCACTAAAAATGTGTAATCAAAATAGCTAGTCACTTGATCCTTGCACTCTAAAATTACTTACCCTGCTTTTTAGCGCTCACAAGTCTTAACTTTCAAAATCTTTCTCCCCATGTTTTTCCCCTGAACCACCTGAAGCAGTTACTCTGCTGCTGCTGTCCCAGTGTGTGTTTGATGAAGCTTCATTTATCTTTCCCACCGTGACCTGTAGTGTCCATGCACAACTTCTGGATATTTTCCAGGTTTATTTTGCTACAGGAAAAGTCAATGCTCACTGACTGCTTAGGTATTGCAATCTAATCTGTAAATCTGTGTCTAATCTGTATCGTTGTGTCACTTCTGCTGATTTTTAAATCTGAATT
Organism: Gorsachius goisagi; assembly: GCA_018403395.1. Classification (NCBI taxonomy): domain Eukaryota; kingdom Metazoa; phylum Chordata; class Aves; order Pelecaniformes; family Ardeidae; genus Gorsachius; species Gorsachius goisagi. Next base: position 69,025 of record BOSO01001858.1, read on the forward strand.
ACTGTTCCTAAATAGGTTGACAGATTGTTTGGTTCATTTGTGGGTTTGGTTTTCTTACTACTTGTTCATTTCCTGTGCTTGTTAGCAAATACTGTGGTCTTCTTGCTGTCACTTTTTTTGATTCAGGCTTTTCAGAATACTTTCAGTATTTTTTTTTTCCTTGTATAGATGATATCTAGGAAAAAGAAGCAATTCAAGTACCTGATCCAATACAGATTTACTAAGGAACTTGGTATTTTAAATGTGATGATTGCAGAATCAAAGCACATACATCCATAAAAAGACTTACTGCCTAATTCTGAAGGGAACTAGATTTTTCCTTCTAGGTGTGCCTAGAAGTATCGCAGTGCTCAGCGGAGCATTAACTCAGAACATTGTTTACTTAGTTTAGCGAACAATTCCCACCCAACAGACAATTTACTTTCCTACATTTGTTGCCTTTAACCCATAGGCAACAGGCTCTTTTGGCTAAAGGATCTCTATTTGGAGCTTGTTCCCTCTGCTTGAAACGAATATGCATTGGATCTGAGAGGGAATGCCACATGCGGCTGGCTCTTGACTAACAGACAGGGTTCTCGCCTAATGCCAGGGACTGCTTGTTGCAAGGACGGTCATTAGGTAAAATATTTGAAGTAGTCCACACAGCACAGTCTGGGTATCTCCTTTCTGGAAGTCGTTTTTACTCACATTTTCACTCAGTCTTTGACATAGTAGATTCTTATTGTTACAGTCAAAATTGTTCAGCTATGGCAAGCTGGGCTGACTATGCTTCATTTCCTTATCTGAAAGTACCTGGCAGACTAGTGATTTAAATTATTCCTGTAGGAGACCTGCATTTTAATTGAAAATGGGCCCTGGTTCTCATTCTTTAGTGAATGAATACTCTTGGGTTACTGAATGCAAAAGGGATGCTTCCTCTCATGTTTTGGAGAACAGAGGTGATCATTGCTGCTGTTAGCCTTGGGGACAGATCTGTACGGATGTGTTAGGTATTCTTCTACTGTTTTGTCATGGATTGTGCCTGTTGGGAGAAACTCCTGGTATGCTCCATGCTGACAAGACTGACACACTCCTGGGTGTAGGCAGAACTTTGGTGCCTAATAAAGTTAATTGACAACAGCTAAGGTACTCTGTTATTTAGGCAAAATCCTGGTTTAAGTGGCAAGACATCTTTGTGGATTTGGCACATTCTGTTAAAATTATTAAGTATAATAGTTCAAGTTAGTTCTTAAACACATAGAACTAGGTTTGTGAATGAGTTGGATGGTGACAGTTCAGTTGTGGGTTTGGGGTGATTGTTTCAAGCTGTGGATGAATTAAATCAGACATGCTGTACAGTTCATGTTGAAAAGTTGTAGGTGTAACCAGGAGAATTTAAAATTTAATCTGTTTGGGAGACATTCCCAGTCAATAAGTTAAACACTTCCAGTTTTGTAATCCTGTTCATATATAAAAATGGAAAGTAAAATCTTTTCCTGCTGATTCCAAGCTGAGGGCAGGTCTGTAATTACCACTTGGCTGCTTGTCCCAAAAAGCCACCTCGCCTGCCCTCTGTGCATCCACGTGCATGTCCGTGTCTTGGAGGGCTCTGTTCTAATTTAAGGAGAAGTGCCAAGGCTACCTGAGCCCTGTAATAAGGTTTGCAATTGGATATTACTCACAAAATCATTTTGGTAGTCAAAGCGGCTGCTGCTGTAAATTCAATGAGATGTGGTGCCATCAGGTGAGCACTCTAATGCAACACACCTGAAATGAGGTAATCTGTTACCTCTGCAGCGACGGGTCCTGAAGATTCCTTTGAACAAAACAAGATACGCAGAGAACTCCAAATGTGAAAGCAACTGCAGATTTAAAAGATTTCTGCTTGATCGGTGCAGTTGTGCGCAACACGCGGAGGTGCGGTGGGCCGGGGCGGAGGAGCCATGGCTGCGCACCCCGCTGGCTGCCCGCTGCGGGGGCAGAACGGGGCCGCCTGTCGCTGCAGCTCCGGCTCGGGCAAAGCGCCCTGTCCCCGGCCAGCGCGGGGCTGTGCTGCGGGGCTGGCTCCCAGGAGGCGCTGACGTTTCTCGCCCTGGGACGCCGTAGCGTGAGCAAAATCTCCAACTCCTTCCATCTCCAGGCGCTGCGACCTCGGCCGTGCTGCAGCGCGGGACTGGCTGCATCCAAGGTGTCGGTTTGCGTTTAGGAACGTCGGCGTGAAAGGCAGCATCTGCATCGCACAGGCGAGGGGGAGAGGCCTGCTCAGGCGGGCTGGGGCCGTGCCCCGCGTCCGGCTGCGGCGGCTCCTGCACGGGCTCCCCGGGCCGCCCGCCGCCTGCTCCTCCTGGGCTTGCTCGGCGCGCGATTGCTCCCGCCTGGCCCCGCCGCACGATGCCCGCGGGTAACAAAGGCGCGGGCGGCCGGGGGCCACCATGGACCGCAGCCCCCGCTCCGCCGGGCAGCCGCTCTCTGTCGCGCCGGGCTCAAACTTACCGCCGCGCCGCTCGGGGGGGCGGGACCGCCCGGCGCCGCCGCCCGGGGCGGGGAGGGAGGCGCAGAGGGCAGCTCCTGACCGAACCCGGGTAGCGGCCGCAAAGAGGTTTTGCAGTTTTGTAGGAAACGCGCGCTGAAGTGCCCACGCCGCGTGTGGTGCGCCAGAGGGGCGTGCTGCCGGCGGGGGGGCCTTCCCCGGCCGGGGGCATTCGGGGTGGCGGTGGGGGGACGGCCCCGCGCCGGCTGGAGGGCAGCTCTGCGGGAAGGGACCGCGGGGTGCTGGCGGGGAGTAAGCTGAGCGCGAGCCAGCAACGGGCCCTTGCGCGGTGGAATGGTAGCGGTGTCCGGGGCTCCGCGGGGAGGAGTGGGGCAGCGGGCCCTTCCCCTCCGCGCCGCCCTGGTGAGGCCGCTGCCGGAGTACCGGGTCCCGTTACGGGGTTCCCCAGTGCAAGAGACAGACGTAGTGTAGAGGGTCCCGCCAAGGGGCGTTAAGATCACAACAGGACTGGAACACCTCTCATAAGAGGAAAGGCTGAGAGAGCTGGGACTGTAGTGTGGAGAAGAGAAGGCTTCGAGGAACTTACCAGTGTGTATAAACACCTGAAGGGAGGGTTCATGGAGGATGGAGCCAGGCTCTCTTCAGTGGTGCTCAGTGACAGGACCAGAGAGAATGGGCACAGACTGAAACAGGAGAGTCACTCTGAACATCAGAAAACACTTTTTTCACTGTGGGGGTGATTGAGCACTGACACAGGTTGCCCAGAGAGGTTGTGGAGTCTCCATTCTTGGAGATACTGAGAAGCCGTCTGGACGTGCTCCTGGGCAGCCTGCTCTGGCTGACCCTGCTTGAGCAGGGGGGTTGGACAGGTGACCTGCAGAGGCCCTTCCCAACCACTCTGATTCTGTGTGCAGATTCTTGTAACTTTGCTTGTTAAGTACATATTTTACCAAGAATAGTTTAGGTTGGGGGGTGTTTAGATATGAGTTAATGGTTTTCATAAACTTGACAAGTTGGGGGTTGATCAGAATTATCAGTTATGACAAAAGCAACAGCAAAATTATTAGAAATTATCAGGAAGGCTCGGGTTTGGGGAAAAAAATTCTTACCAGACTTTTAGCTGGAAAACGCCTAATGAGAATTTGTTTAATAATACTGTTTCCAAGCTCTTGTTTTGGTGTGCCTTTAGCTTATTTTAGAAGTACTTGACATATGCGATCTGCAAGTAAGGGATAGTCCTAAAAGTAAATCGGATCAATTAAATACACAGAGAAGTCACCTGGAGCAGAAGCTTAATTTTCAATAAATAATGACCTGAAAATTTAAAGAACTCTAAATTTGTAAGTGCCTGTAAAAAAAAAAATAATAATAAAAGTTACTGAAATCATAGTTTGTTACCTTTCTTTGGGAATACTCTTGCACATAAAAAAATTAGTTCAGTTCACGTGTTAACCGTTCTGTTTGCCTCCTAAACAAAATCTATTGGCTGACCCAGTGTGTCTGTATCCAAATGAAGGCACTGGGTACTGATCTTCTTTTGTCTATGAAAAGTGAGTTGACAGTTATTTAATAGCATGTGGAAGAAAAAAAGCAACAGTTTTCAACCAGTTAACTATGAGTGACATATTTGATTGTCATCTTAAAACGTATAAAGTAGATCATACTGTCCTTAATACTTTTTTGTTACTATATTCTTCAATTCTGTGAATTTACATGGTGTTCTCTGTTTATTGCTGTGGAGGGAAAAGGGAGTCCAGCTCCAGACTGCCAGTCTTGCAACAGGCTCCATGAGGGGGGATCCCTTAATCAGATCAAATTGCAATCCAGATTGCTTTGGGTGGGAGTCTTAAATTTTAATACAATTTTACGATGAACTTTGTTTCAATACATCTTTTTTTAATGCAGTACCTAATTTTTACTAAGTCCTGATAAGGCTGGCATTTTACAAACTTGCATAGGACTGCCATATGCCTGTGCTATTGTGATGGAAGCAGTAAGGCAGGTCTCTTTTTTTCTTTCTTTTTTTTCCATTCACATTTTTATCATTTTCTGCTTTTCCTTGTGATGTAGTCTTTTGCTTGCTTTGATAGACGTCTTCTCTGGCAACAGTGCCAGTTAAGTTGGCTCTGGTCACCTCATGGCTTCTTTTGAACATTTAAACTTTGCTTAGTGCCAGAATAGCTATGTAGGTGACTGCACAGTTCACTGGACCCAGGAACAGATTCAGCGAAAAAGTACCCTTTGTTCCCCCTTGCCAAAGGAAAAGAAGGCAAGCTCTGCATAGCCATAGCTGTGAGCATTGGTGATGAGGTCTGCATGAATGCATTTTAGTGGCAGCGTGCTGAATATCTGACCAGGGCCTTAGGGGGTTCCAGCTTGAGGCCTGAAGAGCGCTGGGAGTTCATTGTGTGCTTGAAGCGATCTGCTAAAATGACCAAGACGACAGAATCAGTTATCAATAGGCATATGCTTGGTACTTTGAGATTCATACAACTGTTAACTCTTACAAATTTGCCTCAAATTAAACAGTACAAGACTGAAAATGTACTGGGCAGTGTAAGCCTGAAATACACTGAAATATTGTCTGCCCCATTTTGTTTTTTCTTTTCTACAGATCTCTTTGATTTCATGTATTTCTAGATATGTGTGTGTTCCTACAGACTATGGAATTTTTAAAGTTAGGTTTATAGCCTAGTAAGTTTGTGCAATAAGCAAATGAAGAAATGTACCAAGAAAATACATGCATACTAATAGCATGTTAGTAATTCAGTTTTCTATATCCTTTTAAAATACTCTATCCTGATCTTGGAGATCAATTTATGTTTTATTGTAATAGAGGAGCCTGAGGACACATCGTGTATGTTATTGCAAAATATCATAATGGGCTTCTGATATTTCACAACTCTGAACTCTTTTTTTTTTTTGCCATTACCGTCAAGCCATAGGCTGTATTATTTAAAATGGCTGTTCATTGATACACTTTAAAAAATGTGGACATTTGTTTGAGCTCTGAATATTAAATCGAAATGACCAACACTTCCCTGGTGTTTTGTCTAAAAATTCACTTTTTTTGTTGATGTATGCATTGTGTGAGACCCCAGCTGGTTGGTCTGTGCTTCCCATCAGCTATGGTTTCCTTCAAACTGGCTGTGACAGATTCTACAGATTCTTCAGTTGACATTGTTTCTGATTATCTTTGTGACTAAGCTGCAGATGTAACAGATTTAGTTATACAGGAAAAAAATCACTAGAACCTCTTTAGTTTCATATTTGTATAAGAGTCCATGTTTGTGTGAAGTTAAGCTATTTAGGATGTCACATAACGATTTAAAGTTGGTCTTGTGGGATGGTACATTAGTGTGGGCATGTGAGCATATATGTACATAAACATGACTAGCTTTGTTCTATGTCTGCTTGAAGCTGAATATCATTTAAATTGGATTTTTCTTTGTGTGTGCAAGTAAAAATATTTGCAAATGCCAGGAAGAATAATAGTTATGTAGTGATCATATTTTTCTAAAAATGAAAGAATAGCAATACTGGTTTTTCTCCATGAGAAACAACAATACTGGTGCTGAGGGATGAAAAAATAATTTTGTAGAAGCAAAGTGCTTTGTTCTAAGAGAAACATACATACGTCCACAGACAATTTTTATTTTGAATTTGTATCAGTGATGAGCATGCTCAGTTTGTGGTGGTTTTATGTACGTTGCAGTTAAAGCCTCTTGGTGAGAGTTTTAAGCAGGTTTCTTTCCCATGCGCTCGGTTTTCTGTAGGTAAAAGGGGAATAATGGCACTGACCTCCTTTGTGCTTTGCAAGTACTGCCGAGAAACATTATATAAGGATTGAGTATTATTATACAAATCATTCTAGTTTGATCCATCTCTGCTGATCTTTTTCATCCATGCAGTAAGATTACCGTGACTAGGAGGCTGATGGGTCTCTTTGTGTTCAGCTTATCAGTGTACACACTGTTGTTTTTCAGTGGAACATAACTCAGTGTAATCTTTTTGCCCCCAAATGATGGGCGTTATTAAGACTTGGCATTTATTTAGAATTTGATCATGTTTAAAGCCTTTTCAGTTGCTATGTGATAAAGTATATATAATTAGGCTGGTGATATTTCTGCTCTAAGTTGAATACAGAAATCTGTTGAATATTTTTTAGAAGTCTGTTGAATATGTTTTAGATGATCTATAAACAGTGTGACATTTACTTCTTCCTACTTTTTCTGTGCTGTTTTGTAAATAAGACTTGAAGAGATTGTTCCTGTTGATGCTTGCTGTTTTCTAATACTACCTTGCCTTCAAAACTGCTCTTCGGCAAACAGGGGTGCACTAACCTCAAAAATTTGGTGTAAAATACCAGCTGGTCATCTTAGCAAGCAAGCTCCTGCTCTCTGAGCTGTTTGGACTCGTGTCAGCAGTTTCCAGTTTGCAGTGACGTTTTTGTTGCACTGGGATGGGTCCTGGCCAGCTCCAGGTCTTTCAGTGGCAGCTGAGTCCCACAGGCCTAGGCTGCTGCTGAGCAGGGGCTGCCAGCAGGACAGGATACTCTCGGAAGTTCAGTTTCTCTTTGTTCAGAGAAGAGTAGTGACACTGGTGATAATGACTGCAAAATCTGTCTCTTCGGGTTGGGGTGCTTGATGCCATCTATTTGGAAATGCATTAACTTTTTGCAGCAACTAACTGAACCAACTATCATGTTTGCTGTGAAGAGAGATGGGAAGGTGGTGTTTCCACCGTTAAATATTTGGAGCATTTGAGGTCACATAAGTATCTGGACTGTGACTATGACTATTTTTGAAAAAAAAGAAAACAGGAGAGAGGGAATATTTTATTCGTAAGTGGTAGAACTTCATGTTTACCATTTTTTCAACTGCTGACAAACACAGGTGTACTAAAAAAAAAAGGAAAAAAAAAAAAGAAAAAAAAAAAAAAAGAACATGGTTCAGGACCAAGCAAGAAGAGAAAAGCGGGCAGTGGAGGAGAACAGGTTATATGAGAAAAGACCAGGGAACAGAGCTGTCAAACACCACTGAGTCAGCTTGGGACCATCTGGGTTAAGCTGCATGTTGGCCGACTGCTGTGGAAGGAAGGAGGAGGACAGGGCAGGGCAGGGGTGAAGGCTGGTGTCTGCGCCGTTCTGAAGGAACCTGTCACCTCAGATGCCTTTGGTTTCTGTCTGCTAGTGCCAGAGAGCATGAGTAGCTCTTAAGGAGCCAAACCTTGTCCTTACGGCTCGTGACCCCAGCTAGACCCAAGCTGGCTCTGTGGATTACAAGGCAGTGGCAGCTCTTACTTATGTTTGATTCTGCCTCCAGGCCCACTGCTGTAATTCCCCATTTTGAATAAGGCTGTGCAAAAGAAAGGGGGGAGGTATTTCATTGATCGATTCCCAGCTCTCTTGCTTTGAAACCGTCAGAGACAGGAGCTGCTGCTGCCACAATGTCCATAGATAAGTAAGTGTTCACTGCTTTGAGTGGGTTGTGTTTGGACACTCATGGGGTAGAGGTAGTGCTGCGTGACAGTTTTGATTAAGACATTAAGTGTGAATTAATCAAGATTACAAGATATGATTTGGAATGGAGGAGGAGCAGCAGCATTTGTGAGGCTCTCAGCATAGAGCTGTGCTTCTCTGTGTGAAGGCAGAATGAGGTAGATCTGTAAGCAGTCCAGGATCACAAAGATGATAAACATCTTGGGATGAGAACATGCTGGGTTAGAGGTGGCGTGGCTGGCTTTATCTTGACATCCAGCCGCCTGCTCTGTTGCTTTCGATAAGTTACAAAGGTGTCGTTTGCTCCATCTGTACAGTGGTAGGCTCTGATAGGCTTACTTCACTGATGTTTGTAGAATACTTCCATCAGATGAGGAATGGTTAAGGCTACGAAGTTATATGGATACATATTTTGTACACATGCTTGTGGCTATAAATAGGATTTGTATGCTGACTTCTTTCTAGAAGTATACTTATTAACTTTTAATGCTGAGGTATGGCAGGCTGTGTGTTCTTTGTCTTAGGCAAGAAAAAATTGTTTCTGGAAGTAAAATACTAACACAAGATTTTAAAGGTAAAATAGCAAAGGTGTAGTTTTGTGAGGTGTCCTTGTGACATCTGCTAAAAGGTCTGGAGGCTGTTACGTGAGGGTGTGTTTGCAGTGTGCGAGACAAAAAACCTAACCTGATTCCAAAACTTTAAAATGGTGTGAGAATTTGCCAGAGTGTTATTCAGAGGTTACTAAGGAAGTAATTTAAAACTCTCTTTTTACTGCTTTTTTTTAGGTAATATTTCAATAATCACATTACCAGTTTCCAGCACCAACTCCCCAACTAAGATTTTACCAAAAACCTTAGGACCAATCAATGTGAATGTTGGACCCCAAATGGTAAGTTTTGCAACTCCAGTAATGCTAACTTGTGTAACTAGCTGCGTGACTTCCCGTTGATGTAATATGGTAACGGTGAAGAACAAAGGTGCAAGCAGTGCTAGGAACTTGCCGCTTCCTGCCTTGGCCGCAGAGGCTGCTGAAGTGCCCCACCTGGATGGAAAGGTGATGACGTGTGGGAACAGCAATCTCGGCATGCCAGAATTGCCGCTCCCTGGCAACAATGATCTTGTGGGACCTTAGGGGACGCCTATCTTTCTGGCTTCAAATGGAAATTGAAACAACTTTACCAGTTGACATTTTAACTATTACTCAAAAGTGTATTAAGAAAAAAACCTCTCATTAAGAATGTTACTGATACTGTTTGAATACTTTGGGTCATGTTCTCACCAGTAGATCTCCAGCGTTGCCAAATAGTAAACGTCTCGGATGCGTCACTAGAGGTTTAACTCGTTGAAACTACTCTTCTTAAAACTGTCTTTTCCTGTCAATGATAATTGTATATGAGAGCATATTGCTGTTTCGAGGGTTTTGGATCTGGTTTTGAGAAAAATTTTTGGGGTTTTGGTGGCCAGAGAATCAAATAGACAATACAATAAACTGTTTCTAGTAGCCTGATGCCTACTTGCTAAGAACTTAGCCTGAGTACAAGAACCATTTAATATGTTTTACAGATATTTGTGGTGGGTCTTTTTCACATCAGAAGGTATTACTGTTCTTCAGTGGCTCTCATCCCTGTTGGACAGATGGGCACGAGCGTTGCAGCCAGGCTCCCAGGCCGCATCCTCTGCTGGGCAGAGCTCTCCATCTGAAGCAGTAGCCGCAGGCTGTCTGGCAGAGCGCAGTGCTCCTCAGTGCCTCAGTACTGATGCGAGTGTTGCTAGAGCTTGTGCCCTGCAGCATTTCACTGGAATGGTGCTACTACAAAAGATTGATTTTGTGAGAGCAATAAATAATAGCCGAGAACAGGGGGGAGCAGTCAGTTAATGCAGTACCTAATCTTGTGAGTGACTTCTCAAGGCCCTGCTTTTGGTTGAAATGAACCCTGCTTAACAGTTTAGGTTCTATAGGCAGGTAGAAGTTGCAAAAGCTACTGCATGGTGAGACACCACACCCGTTTCGTTTTATTTATTTTTATTTTTTTATTTTAATTTTTAAAATTATTTTATTCTGCTGCTTTACAAGAATAGATCTATATTCAGAAAACATTTTCTTATTAAGCCATTAACACAGGTCTCCTAAGACATCCAGTGTATGGCTGTGTTGTGTCCCAGACCATTTAAAAGAGAATGTTCTCAGGTTCTAAACAGTGGGAATATTAACACCCCTTTGGCATCTCCTCTCTGCTGCTGTGAGGGGTTTGTGGCTTATTTCAGCCCCGCAGGCTACAGCCCTTGTGGCTGCTCTAGGTCTAGTGGCCCCCAGGATCATGGAGCAGGCTGTTGGCTGAACAGTGATGGCTGCTCTGATCCCCCGGGGGTACGGCTGTGCAAACGGTGAAATCAGTGCAATTTGCGGCCTGGATTCTGTGTCTGTTACAGTTTCTTCAGATTCAGTCTGTAGGTGTAAATTTAACAGCATAAGCATTATTGATAAAATGTCAGTGCTTAGTGACAGGGATTTAACGTGTCCTACAGATGCTCTATTTGGGTGAAGTTTTCTTTTTCTTTTTTATGCCATGCAGTGAATTTATGTCATTACTTCAAGCACACTGGAAAAATGTTTGCTGTTAAGAGGAGGTAGAATTAGTCCTCTGACAATACTCAGTGTAGCATTTTTTTGTGCAAGCAAACATCCAATAGTGAATTTGAAAGCAACACTGAAATCACACTGATTTGTATACCTGTGACATCACTGTCCCCACAGCCAAGAGCTTGCAGCTTTAACAAGGAGCTGTGGGGAGGTGCATTTCTGTGCCCCTGCAGCTACAAGGGGCTGCGGGGAGCTGGTGTCCACCACCCAGGTGGCACTGGCGGGCAGAAGGATGGGGGTGCGGTGGTGGTGGGCACACCCCAGCGTGGTTTTGCCACCTCAGCTTGTCACAGCGCTTGTCAGAGGAAAATGACAAAGAGATTGGACGTACAGTACTCTTCTGTGACATGTTTGACCTGCAAGACGTCAGCAGAGCAGTGTGGAACTTCAGAGGGGGCGGAATGTGGTGAAATGCATTTCAGTATGCAAGATACTTAAAATCTTTTCTCCCTGGCATGTGTCTGCCATATGCTGGCAGAACCATATGCTTACTGCAAATAAACGTTATTTATAGTGTTGCGAGAAATTGATATAAAATGTGACTGGATTGGATTGATGTTTAATTGAAATATTGCATTACTGATTTTCACATACTGGTGTGACAGCAGTGCTGAACTTGAGCAAGCTTTTTTAAAAATCAGTCATTCTGTCACAAAATATTTCTGACTTGAAGCCACCATAGCAGTAAGTTGATAAAACTTGGTACCTTTCCTGTGTCTGCACCTGGTATATAAAGCAGCCAGACAGGGATCTTTTGCTTTCCACTATCAACCAGTAAACAGCTTGTACCTGTGTTTTGGTTTTCCTAAATTTTTGTTTTCACTTGTTTCTGCCAAGCTATCCACTTGCAAAAATCAGTGAGATAAATTCATGTCTTTAAGATAAAAAATACATACATGTAGTCACAGTGTGGTGTCAGGAGGGACGTGAAGTGAATGCTCAGTGAACTAAGGAGATGGGAAGTTCTTCAGATACCATTTTTTCTACTCGTTTAAACAATATTGATGGATACCAAGCGAAGTATCTGCTGTATACTTACATGGGTGTAGGGTAAGTCAAGGTAGTAAAGGAAGTTTCCAAGTTTAACACAGTAGGTACTCAAAATGTCACTAGCAAATGGGGTAAAGGAAAGTAAAGTTTAAAAAAGTAAAATAAGGTATATGAGTAAGAAGCATTGTCCAAGAAGCTTTAGTATGAATCTTGCCACACTGGAATAAAAATAATTCAGGGTGTTTTATTTTAAAGATTAACTAATTAATACTGTTTCTTTTGTAAATACTATCTAAATTCTTCTGGTGACCTACTTTAAAGAGTGAACTTCAATGTGATTTAGAAGTTGAGACCAAGTGTCTTAGTGTTAACAATCATTGTACATGTAACTTCACCAGGTTTTAATAAATGTAAATTCTGTCTGTACTGCACAGACTTTACATTGTACCTATGGAATAAAATGTAGTATTATAACTTGCTGGAATGCCTTGAGATTTCGTGAATGCTAGAAACTGCAGGGAGTACTTTGCCTGCAGCTCAGACCGTCTGTGGTACCAAAGCCAGACAATTGCAAGAGACAGATCCATTGGAAAGGCAGCTTTATTGATTACAGTGATCAAGAAATTGCCTAGACGTACTCTCGAAGAAACAATTGGATGTATATAGGTACAGATCCTATCTGCTGTGCCTGGTAATTATCTCTATTTGTCTAGATCTTATCCATATGAATAATACAGTAATATGGTACAATCAGTAGAAAACTTAATGACATTGTAATTACTTTCCTGTATCTTCTGATGATGCCTCTTCTGTATATTTTGACTGCAGCTTGCATCTGGTACAGAATTTTTTTTTTTCCTTAGTACCATGCTTAGTATGAATTTTGGGCTGTGGTAACCTTTGTTTTCTTAAAGAGATCTGTGTTTTTTATTTCTAAATGTCGTAGATCATAAGCACACCACAAAGACTGACCAGCTCAGGGAGTGTTCTGATTGGGAGTCCATATAACCCAGCTCCAACAATGGTCACACAGACACACATAACAGAAGCTGCTGGCTGGGTCCCAGGGTAAGATTTTTGTTTTATTTATTTAAAGATGTTTGAGCATCTGTTCTGATTTTTTCCTTTATTTATGCTGTTGTACCTATATGTTGGCTTACGGCTTCAGGAAGAGGCGCTTTGGTGTATTACGCGCTTTTGACGTCTGGAGCATGTGAACACAGAAGTACAAGCACCAGTGACTTCACCGTCTGTTTTAATTTTGTTTTGTGGCAGTGTCTGTTTCTTTGTGAAAATGGAGAGTCACAAATCCATGAGTCTTCCTAAAAGAAGCCTTCAGGTTTTTCCTAAGTTCATGGTATATCCAAGTAGCTTTGCTGTGAGGGTATAAGTGGGTGCCAGCAGGGGGAGAGACATCCAAAAACACTTCAAGAGGCATTTAAGACTAAAGCTCTAATGGAAAATTTTGAATGTAATCAATGTTGTATTTTTATTACTATTTTACAGTAGCAACAAGTTTTCATGGGGTTCTGAGGTACTCCAGAGTAATGTGACTATCTTTATCTCTTCTAAGGAAATCTGATCTTTACAGTATTCCATGATTTGTTTGGTTTGTGGTTGTTTTTTTTTTTTAATACCAGTACTGCTGAGCTAATGTGTCTCAAGACAGATACAGTGTTTTGCCTCTGAAAATTAAAAAGTAATTTATTTCTGTAGCTGGGTTAATGTTGCTAAACAGGTGATGAATGTCAGTAGTACCTTTCCAGCTTTAGAGGTGGGGAGTATAATGTTTGTGCCTTGACTTTCTTCAATCTATGTGGTAAGCAAGGACTGAGTAAGTAAGCTGCATGCCTGGCTGAGCAGTTTTTAAGCTTAATTTTTTTTGCTGAGTATGTGTTTGTCTCCTCAAATACCTTTTGAATCCACTTAGTTCTGATTTTCTTTGAAAAAGGAGTTGTCAAATACTACTTAGTTTCTGCAAATTTTGTGAAATGTGGAGGCCAGGCAGAAGTTCTTTCAGTACCCAGAGGAGGGAAAAGCCATAGTGTCTGTTTGCATCTTGCTGAACCGGAGAATCAATGCCCATTAGTGTGCTTAAGCTCCATCCAAACCCAGGCGATGGAGATTCCCAGAGAAGAGCCTACTGGCAGTCCATCAACCACCACCACCAAGGAAAAGCACCACCCTTTTGTTTGTACACTGTCAAAATCCAGCCACAGTATTTCCAATGAGCTTCACTAGTGTTTTGCTGATAAAAAGGAGCAAGGTGTTCTCCAGACTGGCCGATCAATATTGATCCCTGCAGAAGACCAAGCCTTAGGGCATATTGTCATCTGAAGAAGAGGGGTGAGGAAGGTCTGTGTTATTGCCGAACCTAAGTGGTGAGTCCTTGCTGAAGACAGTTCCAGAGGATTGCAAGTCCAGACTCCTTGCTTTCCCCATTGTTTAGTCCTCTTCATAGATTCCAAATTGTTTCCAACATCAGATGAGACAAGAGCATGTTCACTCTCGGGGCTCCACACAGCATCTATCGGCCTGGCTGACCACCGCGACCAGGGGACGGCTCCATTTGCTGCTGCCCCCAGCTGGGCAGCGGGTGTGGGTAAGCACCATGGACAGGGATTGCCCACAACCCAAATCCCACTGTCTCTGCGCAGGAAGACGTCTGCTGATGGGTTCCGGATCGCACATCCAAATACGGGCCTGCTTCCCCAAATACATGCAGGGTTTCATGGCACAGGTCTTCAAATCATCATTTTTGTTCAGCTCCCTTCATAACATTGTCAGGTTTTTAGCTGCCTAAGTATCTGCTGTGGGGCCTGGTTTTGAAACTGCAGGGTCATGCCATGAAGCGATTTACTAATACTTCTCAAGCAGTGTGCATTGCATCAGCTGCAACAATAAAGACAAGTTTGGAATACACCTTCTGGAGTGTGCTTGCTGTAGCTAATAAACAACAATAAGGAAACCGGCAGTGGTCAGTGACTGCTACACCTATGCAAAATTCCTGTCAGCTACTTCTTCCTAGTCTCTTTCTTCAGCTCTGTATGCATCAGCTGTAATATGGACATGTTTAGTGTTTTACCGTGGTTTTTGTTTAAAGATATCAAAACATTCAGTGTCCTGAAAATATAGGATATATCTTATGTGCTGTTTAAAGGTATTTTTCTTCCACATGGAGGAATTTTAAATAGGAATTTTCAAAGGAGCTTGGCTTCTCCTTTTTAATGGGATTTGGTTATCTAGCTCACATCAGCATTTCCTGTAGTTCCAGATGAAGTGACTTCCCTAAAATCATGCGGGCCTAAATCATGGTAAAATTGGGAATAGAACTTGTCTGGCAGTGAGCTCAACCAACCTCCAAAGTCCGAACCACCTTCTCTCAAATTTTGTTAAGCTCTGTGTGCACTATTTTCCCCTTTCAGTAAACATGTCACAGCAAACATAGTACCCAGCTAGGCCCCAAATACATTGATTTTGTTGGTCTAAATATATAATGTTATTTTCATCTAAGTTTGAATTGTCTTTTCTTAGGGACAGAAAGCGGACTCGAGAATTTATAGAATCCGATTTTTCAGAAAGGTGAGTATTATTGAATGTATAGATGTATTTTATGTATACGGTCATACCTGTTTTACTTCTTCAGATCTGCCCTTCAGGGAGATGGGTGTCTTGTTCCCACTTCCACAGGTCTCACTCCTCCATCTGAAAGCCATGTTGTGTGTTATTCCTTGTAGTTATAGTTAATTTCTCTTTGCTTTACCACTTCCTGATAAACACATTTGCTGTTAGAGATGATACCGGGAGAAAAACAAAACACATCTTCAGAAACAGGATGAGGAGTGTTGGGTTTTTTTAAATCATCTGGTGTTCCTTTCCACTCTTCCTTTTCTTCTGTCTTTCTTTCCAATGTTCTGTTTTCTTAAATACATTCAAATTTTTGAAAAGCATTCTTGTATTTTAATGTTTTCCTTAGCTTGTTACTGTTGACAGAACTAGGCCTTTTTCTGTAAAATAATAGATGTCCCTGAAACATATTATCAAACCAACTTGTAAAACAGTAATTAAAAAAAAAGAACAAAACCCACAGCTGAGCTTTTTAAAGGCTTCTGTTGAAATACGCATCCAAATCTAGCTTGTGTGATAAAGCCAATTGCTCCTGTTTTTTCCATTATCTTTTTCTAAGCTCTTGCTTTTCTGGAGGAAGAAAGTGAATGGAAAATAACCCTGACGCTTGCCAGTCATTAATTTGGCACCATAAACGCCAACGGATATGCACTTACTCTCCACAAAAGAGATTCTTGGATCTCAGTCTTGACTAATGGCACAGATACTAACTTGGTTGTTAGGAAAGTTAAGGGATCTTCTGCTCTATTGTAAACCCGGATGGCTCAGCTTTTCTGCTCTAAGCACAAACTTGCGATTTCCCTCCTCTGTAAATCTGGCTTCCAGGCACAGAAACACCCTGTGAGGTTTTCCCCTTTTTTTTGGTTGCTCTTTTGGGAAACTATTGGGAGATGACATACAAATCCAGTTTTTTAAGCATCTACCCAGTAGCATGTGTTCAAATACTGTCAATGTAGAAACCACCGAGTAAGGGGAAAGGACTGCAGTACACTTTTTTTGCCAACTTGTAAGAAACAAGAAACTGGTTCAAAAAAGCATAAACAGTTTTATTTTTCATTTAGGCAGTACATAATGTCATGACTCCTGATTCCTGTTGCAAAAGGTAGACCTTTTGCTGTGTAACAAAGTAGCTTATTAACATTCAGGGTATTAAAATAATTACTTTTCTCCTTCCAGTAAGAGAAGCAAAAAAGGAGATAAAAATGGGAAGGGTCTGAGGCATTTTTCAATGAAAGTATGTGAAAAAGTTCAACGTAAAGGAACAACTTCATACAATGAAGTCGCTGATGAGCTGGTATCGGAATTCACAAATTCTAACAGCCACCTAGCTACAGATTCGGTAAGCAAATATATGTTGAAATTTGTCATACCATTACAAAATTGCCTGGTTTATCATGGAATTCTGTCCCTTCTGTTTCTGCACTGTCCTGCCACACTCCATGCTTTCCTTCACTTACTTAACTACTTCCCAAATACAAAGGCTTGCCCTCTGAAATGTAAAAATACAGAATCAAAATGAAGAATTGAACTCCCTCGAAATGATAAACAAACCAGAGAAGTCTGCCAAAAGAATTACCTTTAAAAAAAGGCTGCTCTTGTACCCACCAGGTGTGGTCTTGTCAGGCTTTTCAATGGTGACAGACTTGCCCTGATGGGAATTTGCTGCACAGAGGCTTCAAGCAGGTCTGAAGCTTCCATTTGTAACCAAGTGCGCTCATGTGGTATCCAGGTAGTAGCACAGGTGAAGGCACCATGTTTTACACCACTCTGGCTTGAACTGCCATTTTGGCTTTTTATTGTCTATGCATCTATGAATGATGTGTTCAATCTTTTTTTCCTTTTTGAATTCTTTCTTGTAATTAATGCTGCAGTGTTTTCTTAGCAGGCTTATGATCAGAAAAATATTAGACGGAGAGTTTATGATGCCCTTAATGTCCTGATGGCAATGAACATAATTTCAAAGGAGAAGAAGGAAATCAGATGGATTGGCCTCCCTACAAACTCGGCTCAGGAATGTCAGAATCTAGAGGTAAACTGGGAAATACAGTTCACAGGCTGCGATAATGGAGCTGCTCTACTTTAGAACAGGGGGTTTTTTTCTCGATTTGAACCTGATTGGTTTTGATTCTTGCACACTGTGAAAATACAAGTTTTGGTATTTGAATAAACTGAAAGGATATGCGTGTGTATGCTTAGTTCATTAGTATATTATGCTTAGTTTTATTTAGTATACATTACACAGACTTTAAAAAAAACCCACCTGTTTACCTTACAAAACAAGACATTGGTTAAATCAGGGATTACTTTTAAGGTTAGAGTCTGTAGTAACCTGAATTAACCAGAAAAAAGACAAAAGAATTTATGGTGCAGTTATGCTTACAAAAGGGTATACGTTTGAAAAGATACCAGTTTTCTATTAATGTCTGTACTTGGAAATGCCATTCAAAGGAAATTAAATCGAAAAATTATTCCTGCTAGGATGTCAAATACTAGTTATAAACTGGCAGGGAAAAAACAGAGTTTTACTTACTGGTTATTTCCATTATTTTTCCAGCAGGCTAAGAGTTACCATGTTTTTGCAGGGATGCCAGAATTTAAGTGCACAAATGTTGCTTGTCCTTCAGGCCAAATGCTCTGTAAATAAAAAGCAGAAGTTACTGTAGTTACTGCAGAGTGCTGTAACGACTGTCTGTAAATACATCTGAATACGTATGATATTGTGATACTTGTGACAGTAGATATCCTAAAAGGTGGGTGGGGTGCCTCTCCAGTACAGAACCATTTTTCTTGTGCAGGTTCATTTACGTCAATTGTCTTCCTAGATGTGGTAAGAAAAAAGCTGTTACTATCCTTGTCCATTACAGCAACTTGGAAAATACACCCGCCTAAGCAGTATGCTCAGTTGTTATACTCCAGGATTCTTTTTTTTTTCCAAAAATTATGGATAAATCTACATATTACATGCATTCATGTGAATGCAGGATCTTCAGCATAGGTTACTGTTACAAATATAGAACTTGAATGTCATTGTGTCATCTGCAATGATCATATGCTATTCACTGTTTCAGGCTCTAATTACATAAACACAAAATGGAAGCCAGGCATATTTTCTTAAAATGTTGCTTCCTGTGACATAATAGAAAATAAAGCTGCATTTTCATGGTGTGAAAATCAGAATTAATTTTGCTTTTAAAGCTGTATAAAGTACCAACTCTTACAGTGTAATTCCATAATAAGATTACCAGTACAAAAATGAGACATGAGTACAAAAAAAGCTTGTTATATAGAAACCATGTCTAAATTATATTTGTACTGTTTATTGGTTGTAAGAGTTACATATTTGTGCCTGCAAAGACAGTCATCTGCTGTGCTCTGAAGGAAGCATTTTAAAGTGTGCTTGGGGGGAACCACCACAAAGCAATGTTATAAATAAAATAGGGAGGGTTAGGCCAGCTAAGTTTTAAGAGACTGTTTCATTTAGTTCCAGTGGTTGAATGAAAAGGTAATTTAAGAGTTTAATGTTTTGGGGAGCAGTGATACGATGCTGGCTCCAACAGGATGATGAGGAAAAATACCTTTTAAACATGACGACTACTGTCCAGTTCTTTAGTGTTGCCCCAGAACACCGTTTAAAATCCTGTTGGTTGTATCTGCGGCATCAGTAGGCATCCAGTCCTGTTGCTGTTCCACACACTGCGTACTTAAGTTCAAGATGCTTTGCCCATGAACTGGCATTAACAAAACTTGCAAGAAGTGGATTCTGAGCTCATGTAGGAAATGATACCTCTACCCCCCTTTTTGTTGCTGAAATCTGGTTAGTTTAGTCAAGTCTCATTTGAGTAGTCCAAACAAAAAGTGGAGGTCACTTTTGCAGTGATGCAGGTGATGATCCTGGCCAGTCCCCATACATTTACGTCCAGTAGCTTGCAGCTAGGAGAATAGTGGAAGGGACGTGCACAATTCCAAGAGTGGAGGGTAGGAGGGAAAAAACCCCAACCCAGAGCACCCCCTCAGGCAAATGTTTAATTTGGTGCTCATGGGCACTCAGTACACAATACAAAAGAGCAGGAATGGGTGGGGAAATAATACAGTCTCTTGTAATAATTGATTCTTAAGTTAAAATTGTTGGCAAAGAAATAACTGACAGTTTGTCAGACCTGTTTTATGGAGAAACTCATGTGACTGTTCCATTAGTCTGTTTGAAAAAGAAGATAATAGCAAATGTGTAGGGCTGGAAAGACTTGTGCAATTTACTTACCGTGCCATGGAATTCACCACTATTTATAAAGAAAGTATGGAATTTTGTAATGGTGCTAGCACACTGAGGTAGCGCTAAAGCCTGTTCGGTCTGGGACAATGGAACAGACAAGGTAATTGAGTAATTATCTTGATGCATTTACGTTTTTATTTTAAGATAGAAAAACAGAAGCGGATTGAAAGGATAAAACAAAAGCGAGCCCAACTACAAGAACTGCTGCTGCAGGTATATTTAATTTTAATTACTTTTTTCTATAAATTAAATTATCAAGTGCAAATCTGACATCTTGGAACTTCTGAAGTTCCTTGTATATTTATTTAGCAGCTGTGATATACCAGGGAGAAAATTTTCACGCTTGTGACCCTTCTGGATTCTAATAGGGGGACTTCTTACCCTCACTTTCCGGTTCATTTTTAGCTACTGTCAAACAGTGTGCTGCATCTGCGTGCCACAGGCTTTGGTACCTAAGTGTTCTGCTGAAGTTTTGTCACCGCGAGTGGGAATGGGAACAACTCCTGAGTCCCCTTTGTTGACTCCAAGTCCCCACAGAGTTACCTTCTCCAAGCAGTTCTTACTGCAAAATTTCTCTTCGATTCTAAGCTATGAAGTTTACAACTGAACTTGTGTAAACAGGTACAGCGTTGTTTTGGGGAGAGACATTTCTGCACCCTAAGAATGGAAGGTTGGTAAATCCAGCTCTGACGTTCTGATACGCCCCTTTGAGATGACTTGAGTTTTGGCTTTGATTGCAGAAATATATTTCAAATATGTCTTTGCTTATGAAGTAACATTTTATAAATACAGTTATGAGCATTCTTAAGTGTTTTGATCTGTGCAGACTTTCAGTAATTTAAATGCAATCAAACTTTTTTATGAGGTTACAGGAAATAAGACTTATTTTTTCCCAGTGTAACTATATTGATATAATTTTCATATAATTAGGCATGCACTGAAACTTTTAAATATCTGATGCTTCTCCTTTTTTCATCACCAAAACCTGTTTCTCTACTTAGGACACAATTCTGATTCTGTCTGTCTGACCTAATAAATTAGCAGCTTCTCTAAGAGTAACATGAAATTATCCTGGTGAAAATAAAACAACTCAAGCCCTCTTAACTATTAGTCTGAAAAAGACAAGAGTTGCGCTCCCTTACTATCTACAGCTGTCATTATTTCCTTGATTATGTTCATTGCCAAATGGTTTACCAGTCCTTTGGGATTCTGTCTGTCCCTCTTCGCCTTAAGTGGAGTAAGTAGTGCCTCAAAGTGGGTAAGTAAGTAAGTACGCTGACTTCCAGTCCCTCAAGTAACATTTCCTAAAAACAGACAGTTTCACAGAGAAGCAGTCAGATAAAAGAATTCAGTAGAGAGCGAGTGGTGTCATGGACGGCACCTGTTTAAAAACTCCCAGAGAATTCAAAAACTAACTCTCTCTTGAGAGAAAAGAGGGTGACAACGGATGAAAAAGGAAGAGAATATGGATCAGAGGAAGTGGGGGAATGCTGTAATTTCTGTTAACTTCTGTTCCAGTGTAACCAGCTCCTAGTATGAGGTAATTATGCATATAAAATAAGAGAGGAGACCTCTGACTCCAGTGCCTTTTCAAAAGGAGTGGGGAACCATTCTCACCAAGCTTTATTGCTCCTTTCTTGTTTCTTCTCCAAGGATTGTGAGGGGGGCATAGCCATTAGGATATGTGTGAAAAATTTGTGTTTAACTTCTGTTCCTCATGAGCTTCACTAGTCCAAAGAGGAGGTCAGGCCACAACCTGGAGATACTGAGAGTTGGTAAATGAGAGCTATGCAGTTCCACTCCCTGGAAACACTCTTTTATTGTCCGTGATCATTTTTTCTTTCTTTCTTTCTACAGCAAATAGCATTCAAAAACTTGGTGCAAAGAAATCAGCAAAATGAACAACAGAATCAAGGCCCTCCAGCTTTGAACTCAACAATACAGCTGCCTTTCTTAATAGTCAACACTAGCAAAAGGACAGTTATAGACTGCAGCATATCAAGTGATAAGTGAGTGTTCATGGAATCAGTTTTTTATAATTTTATTTCGTTTGTGGACTGGAATTTTTATTTGAACAAATGAGAGAAATCTTTCTAGTTTACTAAAAGTAATTATATGTTTAAATTTGGTGCTGTCACTTCATGGGTGTGTTTTGTTTGTTTTGATTTTTTTGTTTTAATATTTAATGCACCCACAGAGGTAATCAGAATAAATTTATCAACATTGCTTTACAGCCACTAGTTAAAACAGGCTGACTTTCACTGTCGTGAAAGCACTTCAGACTGACATTTCAAAGAGCATTCACTGCACAGGAGAAATAACTGAATGAAATTATACACTTGGAAAGCACGAGCTTTTAATTAAGCCATGTGGTAGTGCTGCTGAATTCTTATTCCTAATACGCCATAAATCTATTTAGTCAGAAACACAAGGTGATCTGTGTAACACAAAAGTAACATCCTAGAGGTGGTAACAACTTTGAAAGTGTCTTTTAATAGCAAAAAAGTTCCGCCTAGCTCTTTGAAGGTAAAAAAGGAAGGGGATTATATAGAAATTTGAAAAATTGTCTTTGTAAGCAAACTGCTATAGTCGTACTCTTATATGAATCTAAAAATCTTCCACTTGCTACTTCTGGGTGCTTATGCTCTTCACCCTGTGAAATATGGCTGAAAGTATGAGGTACTGTTACGTTAACTGTTAATCGGATCACAACTAGTTTATTAGCTGAAAACAGCTGGCTGGCTTTGCTTTAATATTGTAGATTACAGATTTCACTCTGTGGTATACAGATCCCATACTGAACTTCAAGTCAATTAACATACATCAAAAATAGACCATCTCTAGGAACCTACGCACCAACACACGAAAAAGCAATACTATTAACAGTTGAACTTCTGTAGAATATTGGACTGAAGTCTAATACATTCTGTGACAAAACTTGTGGAATACCCCCATCAGTACTGCAGTTCAGCAAGCTGGAAATTTTAGGATCAGTATTGATTTGGTTTAACTATACCCCTATTTTCTAGGCATACTGTACAGCTCTTACTGCGCTTTTGAACAGTGCTCTATATTTAGGTTTGAAGTTGTTAAGAATTTGAACGATTTCATACTGAAACTTCAGAACTGCTGCTTTGAAGTTGTCAGAGATTAAACTGGCATTCGGGATCTAGAGAAGTGTAACACACTTCTACAGTCTCAGACTGTAAGAAAACACTACTACTAAAAATGAACACACCAAAATTATTTAAATTGTTGATATTTCAAGTTTATATAATGCAGCTTCAATGTTCCTGTCATCTGGAGAGCATTAAGCATACAACCCAAATTAAACAAGCTTTCCACTGTGGTTATTATTTGTGCACCTGATTAGTGGCAGCAGCAGTATATAGATTAATAGTGCCAGAAACCGCATGGGTTTAAACCGCTGTCACGCTGATTTGCTAAATAAGGCAGTTGGCAGAAGTGGTCACTCAGCTTGGAGAATTCATTCTGTAGTTCATTGGCGAGTATTCGCGCTGCCTAACCCTGTTACTGGTCAGCCCGGCCCGGGTGCTTGCTCTTCACTTGGTTTCAACCTCAGTTAATAACCCATCGTTGTAATGGGCTTCCGCTTTCCTTTCTTCTCCCAAGTAACATCTACATAAAGTATTGGTGGGTCAGTATTTATGTTGCAACAGCAGGTGATGATAGAAAGTGCAGTGAACAGATAAGATCACAGCATTAACTACTCAAAATTGTATTTACAGAGGATCTACCAAAAGAAAATAATTGCTTGGAAAAAATAGTACATACAAGGGGGATTTAGCATCATGAGAAACATAGGTTTGTGTCTTCTGAGTTTTTTCCTGTGCAAGAACAGGCTTTATCTAGCCAAAACAGAATGAAATTTCTCACATGTAAAACAAAGAGGTTATTGGGCAAGTTTTGTTTAGTTTGAGAAGGCAGATGGATGCCAAGCAGTGTACTGGGAATGACATTCCTGAAATTGGAGTAAAGAAAAGCAGGGTCTTCAGATAAAAATGCAGGAAGTTAAAAATTAGATTGAAAGATGAGGCACCTGAACAGAAAAAACATATTTAGTGTATGTGGTGCTTCTATATAAATGCTGTAGGTCTTGGGGGAAAAAGAAAAACTAAAAAAAAGAGGAACCTGAATACCTAGTTTTAAACAAGCATTCAGACACAATAGATGTATCAGAAACTTGGAAAATCAGAACGTCTCTGTTCTAACGGGAAACGGACGTGATTTTGCCATTGGAGGTACAATGCTATACGTTAGTGAAAACATGCAGGAAGTAGGCTCTGGTACTTGGAGAAAGAATTGTCTGCAAGAGCAGAAAATCCAGATTAAATTAATTGTTGATCAAATTTGCCCTTACCATGAGAAAGGGATAGAAACCCAAACTTTGCATGTGCAGTATTGGCCTCTGGACCAAGAATAATAAGATGGCAGCCCAGTAGATCATTCCATGAGAACAAAAGTTGATTTCTCAATAATGGCCAAAATAATGCTGGGAACTATTAGGAAAAACAGTAAGAAATACACTGTAAAACTAGGTACATACAGTGCTTTTCCATCTGGCATACTATAGGCTGTCTTGTTCTTGAAAAGAGCATAGTATACCCGAGAGAGACACATGAGGGCATGGAGAATGCCTGAAGCTATGACAAGGCTTTGACAGAAGGAACAGATGGACTCTTTGGCCTAGAGGAGAGAGGATTTGCAAGTGTCTATAAAATCATGGATGACGTGGGGAATGGGCATAGGGAACCACTGTACACAGTTGCTTATTAAAGCTAAAATTAAGAGACTTAAAGAGAAGGTACCAAGCGACAGGTTTTAGACAAAAAGAATGTAAGTAGTTTTGCAACAGTTAGTCTATGGAAATCATAGCATTTGATGTTGTTCATGCAAGTTCAAAAAAGGGTCATGTCAAGTCCCTGAAAGAAAACCCTCAAATAGCTATTAACAGTGTAGGGACTTCCTATGTCCCAGGTTGCAGGTAGCTAGAAACTGTACTGGAAAAATGTCACTCTAAGTTTGTTTGTTTGGAAACTTCGGGGGTGGGGGGAAGAGTTACGCTCCTTTCTAGCATCCAGTATTTGACTGCAACACATGGGAGGAGAATTGCAGAGCTTTAGTCCTGCACTGTAAGAGCCGAGTTCAGGTATTACTTAGATCAGCTTGCTGGTAGTAACTTGGTATGATGCTGATCTCCCATCCCCTGTTTGTGTAAACAGTTGCCTTACTTCAGCTGCACCAGTCTGGGTAGCAGGAACATAACCAGTTAAAGGTATAGTGACACATCTTATTTTCCCTTTTAACATGGTTATGCTTAAATAAATTTACAGCTGGATAAACAATAGATTTACAAGTAATACCTATCAAGAAAATCCACATGTGTCAGCAGCTTGGAGAGCTAATGGAAGACCCACCAGTGAGTTATCTGTTAAAGATTGTATCTCATGGATGGGTTGCTTTTCCAGGGACAAAGGTTTTGGCAGCAGCAAATGAGGTACTGGGAACTAACTTTGTATGGTAGTCCCTGGACCAGTGCTGGCCAGCCTTTTAATAGCCTGTGTTCATAGCATAAGGCCAGTCTCAATGCCCCTGCTTTTCTTAAGGCTATACTGAAGTTTATATCACTATTTCCACTTTTATATGCAATGAAAAACATTTTCAGAGTCCTGCAGCAGAAATGGTAGGCTGGGAACATACAGGAGACTGAACAGACTGCTTTGCTAGCTGCATCCAAATGCATCCAAAAAAGTGAAGTTACACCAAGGTAAATAGGTCAGTTCACAGGAGGAGTGTTGCACAGTAGAACAGAAAGTGAAATGTAAAAGAAGCAAAACCAAAATAGTTATTTTGGTGACAGGGCTGCAGGTGACCTTTAAAAGTATTGGATTTAGTACAAGTGAAGGTTCATGTTTAGAAAGGCCTCCCTCTTCCCCTTTGAATCTGTTTAATGAGGTAGAAAATTTTAGACTTTTTTCCTGCAGCGGTAAAGTTACTTTAATTGAGAAAGTGCCATTTTAAGTCCTGTAGGCATGCCAGTCACAGAAGCAGAAGAGAAAAAGCATTTCTGCAGGGTTTTTTTTTTCCCTTAAGGACCCTTTACAGAAAAAGAATAATCTAGACACTTACCTCGGTGAATGCCAAAAAAAAAAAAAAAAAGAAAAATAGGCAAAAAAAGCATAGCTGTGTTCTTTTCAAAACCATCTCACTTTGACTTTTTACATGCAGATTTGAATACCTCTTCAATTTCGATAACACTTTTGAGATTCACGACGACAGCGAGGTGCTGAAGAGAATGGGAATGTCCTTTGGGCTTGAGGCTGGCAAATGTTCGGCTGAGGACCTCAGAACTGCAAAATCACTGGTGCCAAAAGCTTTAGAAGGCTACATCACAGGTAAGTTAGATAAGACACTGAAATATTGTTCCTGATCACATTCATACCATTATCTAACTGAAGCAAATTTGATTATATTAACCTACGTAGGTATGTAACATTTGAAGTCATATGGGAGCTAGTAGGATTGGTACATAAATGAGTTGTTTAACAGTTAATTTTGGAAAGTTTATCATAGTTATCCTGTAAACTTAATTTGCATTTATAACAAAAAACTTCTGAGTGAGCTGCATTATAAAGAAATTATTTCTTAAATCACTAAATTGACAAGAAGAACAGATTTTTCATGAGTTAGTCTTAATTTTGAATAACTGTGGATGTGTGGAGGAGCAAACTGGAAGAAGGCAGCTCTTCCTGAGTTGAGGAGGAAAAGAAAAGAGAAAGAGCATCCTGAACTGGTTGAGTGTAATCCATATGTGACCCAGCTTACTTTGCCTGAGGCAGGTGAGCTCTGCTAAGAATTCTCCCTATCTCTGCCAGTGTAGAATGCTCAGTGTACTCTCAGTATGTGGATGGTAGGCTCTCCTCTGTCCAGTAACATGTAAACCAGTGATACTTAGCTAAAACACATGGCCAGCAGGTGCCATGTCAGAACTGAGCTTCTCTAAATAAAGCAAGAGGCTCCAAAGAGTTCCAGGACAGCTGTCCCATGCAGAGGCTTTTACCTCCCCTAGTCATACTGTTGGAACAGGTCACACACAAATAGACTCAAACCTCGATCTCTTCAGCGCTGCATCATTGGACTAGAGCTGCTATAATGTGTAATCACTTCCTTTAGTTATTGTCAGCCTGCATTCTTCTTGCTCCACCCAAAGCTTAAACTTAGCCCAACATTTTCTCAAGTTACTGGAGGGACTTCATCTGTAGAGGAAATGTTACCCAATGCATTACTGTATGCAGACCTTCTTTTTTGAGGAAAGGGGGAACAAAGCTGTTGCCCAGACGTCTCTACTAACTAGGCTTTGGTCTCGTTTAAGTTACAGTGGTGTAAAATTGTGTCTTTCACACAGGGAGGTTGGGAACTTCAAACATTTGACTTAATTTTTTTTTAAACATTCCTAAAGTTGATTCCCTTCTGTTGACAACATTTAATCTTCACATCAGGATCTTTTAAGTGCAGGCTTTATATTAAAAATGATACTTTGTTTTGCTAAGGAGAATATAGTTAAGTAGTCAAGAAGCTGAACAGGTGTTTTTGTATTCTTGATTTTACTGTGTGAGAGAATTAAGAATGAAACAGTTTCTTAAAAGAAGTGATGTCAAAACACTACTGGATATAAATTAGAATTCACTTACTTATATTCACTAACATTAGAACATGTTAAATGGCTTAACATTTCAAACTACATCAAATGTGCTTATGTTTATCCACACTTGTTTGTGTTTTCCTGGTCCCCTTATCCTGTGGGTTTTAAAACTAAGATTTCGTATTTTGATTTTGCTCAATTTTGAACTTGCACACCAAGCCTTTATAAGGCTGCACTGGTGCCAAACAGAGAAGTTGAAAGATAGCTTGATTTGTTCCTTGCAGGTTCATTCAACTAAAAATTCTCTGCCACATGATTTACCAGCAATGTAAAAAAGGGGAAAGAAGCAGAACCCACATCTTTTAATAGTGTTGCACTCTCCAAGTTATTTAATTGCTCCCGTGTATTGAGGAGCAAACTAAAATTTGTATTTCATTTTGAGCCTACATTAATTTATTTTCAGAGAAGAGGATTTCTTTACATTTGCAAAAAACCTCTGTCATTACACTATTTACTCAGTAAAACCAGCTTTTAAAGATTAAGCAATGAAACTGCATGTCTAAGCTAGTGACTAGTAGTTCATTTTAGTTTCTTTGAAAAAAATTGAGTCACACCAATGCACTGCTGGTGGGTTTTTTTTATTGAAAGCATTAAAGGCAAAACAACCGTGATGTTCCTGTGCAAGTGAGAAACAAGTAGTACTCTGTTTCAAAGAGACAAAACAGATTCTAAGATTGCATACTGTTAAAGAATGTTGCGATTAGGATTATTTCCCTCGTAGCAGACCAGCAGCCAGAAACCTGTCTAGAATTGTAATCATAAGGAATGCATTGATTTTATTTTTTACTCAAAATGCATTGAGGCAAGTAATGTACTTTGCAGACAAGGGTTACGTTCAGCTGTTTCAGCCTCTGAAAGAGTTAGTCCAGAAGTGTTACTGGAGTATGTACATTTATTTTAAAGGTTACTTCTATCTGTTGGTTGCTACTTAATTACACAAGACAAATCTACAGTTAAAGAGTACGAATTGCACAGTAGAGGTTTCTAATGGCAGTAACTGACAAATAAGGGAAACATATTTAAATGTTTTGCACAATACTGGAAAAGCCAGCCTTTGCCCAATTAGGTATTTTCAGTTAAGTATAACTTCCCATTTTAAACTTGGCAGTCTTTAGACATTGTTTCTTACACTGCAAGAGTAGTGAAATGGAAGGCTCATCACTGGTTTTTAGAATGCATGGTTACTTCCATAGCTCTCATGATGGCACATTTAAGCACATGAGCTTCAATTACTAGTATACAAGAAAAGCAAATCAAGGTCTTTTATGTATTCACTGAGTAAATTTATTACAATCAAGATTAAAGTTCTCCCACACTAGCTGACCCCATGAACTCAACTGCTGTACAAACCTGTTCTAATACATCCGTAGGTAAGTCATTTCCTGTACAATTTTAGTTTGACCTTAACCTGGTCATCTTTTTTTCAGGTAATTACTGGCTTCCAAACACTAACAATAGTTGGTATTGTAATGCTTGCTAAGAGGACTGGAGAAACAGGTGGAAGAATCCAAGTCTAAACCAGTTCAGTGAAAGAAATTTAAAATTGACAAAAAACCTTGGACCATCTGAGCTTTAAAAAAAAACAAAAAAACCCCACCACTTCTAATTGCATTAAAGATGACAAATAATGTGGTTGGAACAGCTGAACTGTTGTGTGTATCAAAACCTTATTAGTGTATTTTCTTTGCAGGAGGATCATGGGTTTTAGCCATTCTTCAAGTGCTCTGATTTGATAGAAGTAGTGTCTGCTAGGTTTTCTATAGGTTTCATGATGTTTTAAGCAAAAATTTTTAATACGTATTTTAAGTAAGTAAGTACTACATTGGTATGATCCTCAGGTGTTTGACTGCCACTGAAATCAGCAGAAACTAATGCATATTAACACCAGAAAGAAAAATATTACGTGTATCTTAAATGATGTTTGTAACACATTTTTTTCTGTTGCTCAATTGTCATAATCAATGTAGACTTCTAAAATTGACATGACCTTACTTATTCTTGTTTTCCAAAAGGGAGCAAGAGTAGAGGATACAGTAAAAGTTAACATTAAAGTGTTGCTTTAGCTAAGTCAGTAAACCAAAAAAAAAATCGTTGGACACACAAGAGACTGCACTCAAACACGGTACCTGCCAGCTTCTTACTACAGAAGGAGCAGTTACTTCTAACATGACACTTGCACCAGCTAAGGTGGCATCCCAGGGTCACAATCCTAATTACAAATTGCTGCCCATTTCTTCATTTTGACACAGTTCCTTTCCTCTGCCCCCTTCACGTGCTGGTTCAAGGTACTTGACTGCAGGCTCTTTATCTGGCGGAGGAGTTTCTGACAATTTAGCATGTAGAACTATGTAGCTAAGAGCTCAAACCAGAACATTTCAAGTGTAAAAGGAGGGAGTGAGATTGCTGGATGAAGAGAAACACACCACTGATGGAGACAAGCATAAACTCTTGTAGAACCATATCCAAAGTAACATGCTGTGCCTTTTAAGTCATGCATATACTACAGGCAGTTCATGCAAAATTAAGTCCTGCTTCTGTCAGTTGGCTCCTCACTCCTAGAAAGGAGACTACAGATTAAAAAAGCAGGAAATACAAATTCTGAGGCACTAATAGTTGTGGTAACTCCATCCCACTTGTACATATCCCACTAAGGCAGTGGGCAGAGAAAGCAGTGCAGTTTAGGACCTCTAGATTACATCACTTCTTTATTCTTCCCTGCATGAAGAAGTGCTCTGCAACCTACCTGCATAACAAGCCTTGGCTGGAAAATGGGCTGGAGTTAGAACTGAAGAGTACCCACTGAATGAACAAGCTTGTTCAGCTGTCAGCAGTAATCCTTATGCAGCACTTTTACTTTTGCAGTAACTCCTAAAGGCTATTGAGAGTATTCCTCTGGAGCCTTCTCGTGTAAAGTACAAATTTCTACCAAAAATGTCTCCTGCAAGATACACCCAGTTCATTATAAGGATGCTGCTCTTAGACTGGAGTGTACCACCTCAGGAAGATGCTTTCCCTGGTTCATAAGTGTAGTTATTAGTAATTTATCTACTCCGCTAGAAGCAGGAATTGTTCTCTAGTCTGTAGGCAGACTTCTAGTTTGACAGTCCTTGCCATACAAGAAATGGCTTCTTAAACTCCCCATCTTTCACAAGATTCTTTTCCCTGGTTCCTCAGAGCCCACTGGAAAACAGAATTTAGAAATGCAAGGCAATGGAAAGTACAAGGCAGGGATATGCATCTATGAACCTTCTTTCTGCCTTACGTGTAAAATCCATACTTCCCTTGCGTTTCAAAAAAGAAAAGCTGACTAGTTATTATCCCAAAATGTTAATAAAACACACCATTACTAGCAGTGACTTGTTATGCTTCTGGAATAGTAAGCGTGTATACACAGGTACACCCCTTCAAAAGACCAGGAAACAACACTGTGATGCATCTCTAATCCACTTCATTAAGCTAAATACAATTCAAAATGGTTTGGCCTCCTCCTGCAAAGATGGAAAGAGACTGTCAGAACATGTTTGCTATAAAAATGAACCTCCATTTAGGGCAATCTTAATGAAAGCCATCCAGCTCTGTCCATATTCAGTTGTTCTCCTCTATTCTGTCCTCACAGATCACCCTAAAGCTGACACTTACTTACCAGTGTGTTCTGTCACATTCCAAAGGCACTGCTGGCAGGAACATC
>BOSO01001858.1:100030-117688 GCA_018403395.1 Gorsachius goisagi
TGCTAGGCAGTACACTGTGCAATCTCAAGGAGTCAAAGCCTAAGAAGACCACAGAAGGACAAATGAGAAAGCATATGTAACAAACACATTTAGTTATTCCTCTTATCTGCTATTGTAGAACTATTCTAGCTAAAATATGAGTAGCACAATCCCATTTTACTGCCATTGTGCTATACAAAACAGAGGTTTTGATTAGGCATAGAAAATAATAGTAAGGACTGTAACTCCTGGTTTAATGCATGCAGCTGGAACCACATGCAAGCACCATGAAAAAGAACTAGCCAGGCCTGATAACTGTATTTTGATTTTAACTTTGAGTTGAGGTGGAATTTGGGTAGGTCAATAGAAACACCTCATCTAAGAAACAAATTAAAACGAACACCACCACCACCCCCCAAAAAAATTCCATAACTGTAATTGGATCAGTAGACTTATTTTGCTGATTCTCCTGGCAGAAACATGCATAACTGGAACCAACTGACAGGCATTACCTGTTAGGGCATTTGAAAACAAGTACTACGAGGGTTATAAGTAACCCTTTCACATCCCTCAGGGGCCTTTTAACATACTACCTCAAGGAATTCAGCATTATTGCAAGACCATTTTAATCCTAAAATTTCCTGTCCCTAGGGAGGGGACTGACTTGCACATCACACGTGCAGCATACAACAAGCGTGTGCTCTCTCTCATACTCTTGGCACAAGACCTTTGGCATGGTCTGACCATGTCCACAGCTGATCACCCCCTCTATTCAGCATCAGAATGGATTAGGAGGGTGCGTTACAGCCAGCTGTGAGACTGCCAAGATGAAACTGCCTTCATTGCAGGATCTCCAAACTGACAAGTACAGTTCCATTCATACCTTCACCAAGTGCAACAGCAAAGGCACTTATAGCTGTTGGGGCATTTGATAGGATCAATCTGTAGCAGTAAGTTTCCATGAAGGACTCCAAAACTTTACTTCATGTACCTGTGATTGCAAACAGCTGCTAGCCAGGGTCACCCGCAGCATGAATTCTCTTCAGACAGAGGGAAAAGCTTCATAAAAATAACCACAGTTCTGAGCATAAGGGAGTGCAAGGCATGAGTGCAGCCACAAACACTGGGGGGAGATAGGTATATAGATATATAATTTCATCTTGATTAAATCAACTCGAGCTACTGGTACTTTCTCTTCTAAACTAAGGGCTTCTGACTGCAAAGTTTAAAATTGTAAAAGCAAGAAAAAATGTAAGTAACTATCATAAATACAATTATGCTTTCTTCTAGATATGTCGGCAGGATTTTCATGGATAAACCAAGGGTTACTTTCAAGTTCAGCACAAGTAGTTTCACATTTAGAGGTAGCAGGAGGCACTTCTGATGCTAAATCAAGGTAAATAAAATAATTTTTTATTCAAGGATAGTGATACATGCTTGTACTTTCAGTAACCTCACTTATACCATTTACATCCAGGAAATGAGATGCTTTCTATTGTGGTTGATTTTTGACTGTGAAAAAGTCTCTTACTCTGTCTTCCTTGATAATTACATTTGAAAGGTCAATCACATGCTTTGAATTTTGAACATACTAGCTCTTTTGTGTCTATGTTTCAAAAGAATAGAATAACTTCCAAGCTGTTGTTATAAGGACAGAGGTTTCCTGATTAACCTTAAATTCCTGCCTGGGCATGGACTACAAGTAGGTAATTACATGTGGAAAAAAGCCCAATAATACTTCTGAAGAATACAAAGGAATGTTTGGTGTCTAAATGTACTACCACTTAAGCTCTCACAGTCTAATCATAATTTTAAATTAAAAAACAACAAACCAAACAAAAACCAACCAACAACAACAACAACCCAATCCAAAAAACACCTCAACCACCATACTTTACTTGGAGGTTACCAGTACCGTAAAAAACGGGAGGAGGGATTATTCTGGAACAGGTTCTTCCTCAGGGCATTTAATAGTTTAATTTCATATTGCAAACATTTCTGTGTATTGACAAAACTGTGATAGATTTATTCTTCTTTAAGCTTTCTTCGGCTTGAGCAATTATACTAGTTGGTTATGAAAAAAAAGCCAACCAATAATCTTTTTATGCAACTTTCCAATATTTTAGCATTTTGATAACTCTTAGTTATGTTAAATGTAAAGCTTTTGGATTTTTCCTGGTTGGTAGCATTTCTTTAACTAAAGGAAAAGCTGAGGCCAAAAAGAAAGCTTAAAACTTCATGAGAAATCCTCTAAACTTTGACATTTCTGTTGTTTTGATAGTGAGAATCCAGGGTTGTGTTTGGATGCTGAAGTGGCCTTAGCAACTGGGCAGTTTCTCGCCCCTAGCAGTCAACAGTCCAGCAGTGCAACGTCGCGCTACTCTGAATCACGGGGAGAAACTCCATGCTCATTCAATGATGAAGATGAAGAGGATGAAGATGAGGATTCTTCCTCCCCAGAATAAGGACAGTAGAAAATGGAATATACAAAATGCTGCTCATAAATATTCTTAATAGGAGCTCCTGTTTGGATTTTACTTCAAGTTTCTTGCCTTGGTTTGCACTGTGTTCACTGAAGAAAAATGGAAGCTTCAAAACCAATTCATCCACAGCTGAAATTTAAAACTTTTAGTAACTGAACACAAGAGCGACATGCAGACACAGAGCAAAGTGGGTTTTATCAACTATAACCAAGGAAAAGAACAAAGTCCCTGGAGATCTGGCAAAGTAAACATCAAATTCACATTTTCCACTCTGGGACATTCTGTCTCAAGTCTCTGTCTTCCCCCTATCTTTACCAGGTGGAAAACAAAACAG
The DNA here is from genome assembly GCA_018403395.1 of Gorsachius goisagi. Lineage (NCBI taxonomy): Eukaryota > Metazoa > Chordata > Aves > Pelecaniformes > Ardeidae > Gorsachius > Gorsachius goisagi. The sequence goes on from BOSO01001858.1 coordinate 102,827, forward strand.
TCAAAAAATGCCAGTTCTTGCCTTGTCTTTGGCTGTGCTACCTTTAGAAAAAGGGGGAGAGAGAGCACGCGCAAATGTGCTAAAATAGCTATTTAAAACTATCTTATATGAAAATTGTTCTAGGGAAAAGGGGCTGTTAGAGTGTTTGCTTTTTTCTGTTCGACTTGCTGTATAGAAGATTCTTAAAGTAATATAAATTGCAAGTGATTAAATGAATCTTGAAATAGTTTAAATCCAATTTAGGTACTTTAACAATAATATGTCTCTTTTGAAAGGTTCATATGTTCATTTATACTGCAGACCTAATTTATTATAAATAAGTGATTATTCTTAGCCAGGATTAAACAGTCAGGATAAAAACAGCAGTATTCTCTGCACCAGCTTTTTTCAAGGAATAGAAGTTTAAAAATTGTATTTCTAGATTATAGTGTATCCAGTATAGCTTCTCCTTTACTGTTCTAACTTTATAATCCCTTTGATTTTATAGCATGTGTTGAATTTTTTTTTTTTAAAAAAAGGCTTCTCTGTTAAGGATCTCAGGCAGCATGTTTTTAAGGCAGTATTTTCAAATTCAGGGTGGGCAGGTCACATAACTTTTAAAGTCAGAGGTTGAGGTTCTTAGGAAAAAAATTAAATTTCAACAATATTTCATGTTTTGCATTCTACTCAGCTTGGCTTATGATTGACTTTCAAAATGAATTTGTTGCAGTGACCTTGATGCGCCTTTGAAAAACAGTAGTATTGAACCACTGCTTAAAACAATTTGTGGCTAAAATTACACAACATGAATCCCATTTGAGCTGTTAAATCAGACTTGCAACAGGAGGCTCTGTGTTCTATAGTTAACATCGCATCCAATCATAAAGACCTTTTAAAAGAAAAACTTGAATAACAGAGCAAAATACACTGTAGAGGTACTCTTCCCATGGTGTTCTAACATCCAGTATTTTAACTAGTCTCAAAGTTAACTATTTTTAATTCGGTAAAACCAGTTTAAAATAGTGTTACTTCTTTTTAGTTTTTATACTGTATGTAAATAGTTGACCTGTTTCTAAGTACCGGTATATTAGCTGTCAGAGCTCAATGACATTGGCTCTGTTCTTTAGTTAGGAGATAAGGCGGCTTGTAATGCTGTCATTTGCTTGAGCAAAGGCAGCAAACTGCACCCCTTCATTCCTGTGACCATTGCTCCAGCACAGCATGGGGTATGTCCACACGATCTTTCACAGACAAACCTGCACTCAAGCCAATGAGATCCAAAAGCACCAAGCCTGAGCCAGTGAGATAAACTGAGGCTCCAGCTAAAAAGCCACCTGGCTGTTGTACAGGAGTTAGCAGACCACTAGCTACCTACAGCACAGGTAAAACCGCAAGGAGCATACAAGCACACCTGTATGCTGCATTACAAATTTAGAAACTTTTCACAGGTAGTTGGAACTCCTGCATTTGAGGTACAGTTAGGGCAGGCACCATTATTTAGGTATAGCTCTACTTGCTCAGTCAAGAGCTATCTAGGCTACACAAGTAAGTTGCAAATCCACAAATTAAAATAATTTATACATGCCTACCATGTTGTTCACCCTCTGGGCAAGACTGTTAATATCTTCTGTCCTGTGCTCATGGCTCACAGGCAACAGCAGACTGAGGGATTTACACCACCTCAATTCAACCAAATCTGTAACACTACCTCTATATGAAGAAAAGCTTTACAAATACAAAATGATATTCTTGCTGAGCAAGTCAATACACTTGACTGAAGTGGCTCACTTTTGAAATAAGGAGAAGGTAACAGACACTCCAGGCATATTACGACAGATTTGTCAGCTTCACAAATGACGTTTCATTTAAGCAGATAATTGCTTTTATTCTTAAAAACACATTGTTTTTTTCAAAAACTGTCTGTCAGTCAGCTGTCATTGGAGGGGGCAGATCAAAGATACCCAATACGTGCAGGATCCTAAGGAACTCTTCAAGAGGGGCACGTTTTCTGAAGTTACCATTCTCTCCTCTTCAATACATTAGAGGCACATTCAACTTTACACTTTCTTCACATTACCCACTCAAGATCTGTGTAAAAAGAAAAAACAGCAAAACACTAAACTCCTAAAGAGGCGCACTTTGAACTATAAGAACCTGACAAAAAAAGGCCTCCTGCCCAGAAATTGAATGCATTTTATTAGCAGTCAGTGTGCTTGCTGCTTTACAGGAGGAAGATCTCCAGTGCTATCTTCCTTCCATTGATGTCCATGTCCTTCAAAGCAGCAGACTGCACAACACCTTGCTTTCTGGCAAACTTCAAGCTATCAACTTAAAAAAAAAAAAAAAAGTCCAGGAGCACATAACATTTTAGACAGTTGAACCAAGACTTTAGAAGTTATTTTTCCTGAACTAGTTGAATACAAAGGACAAAACAAGTTAGAACATTTAGAAAATACTTCAAAAGGAAATTATTTCCTTGGGCTTCTTTGTGCCAAGTTCCAGTTGAGGATGAAGTTCAACTAAAGTACTGCGGTCCTGTGGTTTATGCTAAAGTCTGGGAACTAGGAGAATTTTGGGCCTTATCCAGCCATAGTCACTCGTGTATGATCTCAGACAAGCCTTTCAATCATTCTTGTTGATCTTAGCTGACATATGTAAAAAAACCCACCAAAACAAAAAAACCCGAAACACCAAAAAAAACCCCCACAAAACAGGTAAATACAGGATCACACAAAATGCAGCTGTTGCATCTGAATTGAGCTCTGAGTAATTATGAGTAACAAAGGGACTGAGAATATTAAGCAACCGCACAGCTCCCACTAAGCTAATGGCAGTAGTTGTGCTCAGTTGCTTCCATATGCAGGCCTTCCCCCACCCCCTGCCCTCTGAACACGAGCAGCAGATACTTTCCAGAATAAAATTGTCATTAGCAAGACTGGCTTTCCCATTTTTCTATTCAGTTACCATCATCTTCCCGTCTTGTGCAATACCCTTGACATTCATTGGAGGAAACAAGTAGCAACCGGTACTAAGACAAAGTTAACATCTAAATTTTCATGCGTGACATGTTTCTTTGTCTAGGAACACTAATTCTTGGTTATACAGTCATAAGGCACTTGGCTGCAAGCAATATAATGCTGTGTATTGATACTTTTATATATATTGCAGTAAACAGCTTTATTTCTGGACTTCATGGTGCTTGAAAAATCTAAATTTGACTTACTTAGGAAACCTTGTCAGCACCACAAACTAGATGAAAAAAATATCAGTGGGAGAGAGCATTTTTCTATTACGTGGAATCTATTTGTGGATTTTATTTTTTAAAATTCTATTAAGGTGTGCCAGTCTTCTCATTTCAACACTGGACTTAATGGCAATAATCCACCTAGTTGAAGAAAGTGTGTATATTTAAGGGAAGACTAAAGCAAATGATACCAGTTTAAATGAAGGTATGATTTTAACTAACTTCCTTAAACCTAGTACAAGCCACACTGTAGGTACTTCCATTTTGCTTAAGGATTTTGTTTAGTTTTTTAAACTATAACTTGCAAATACTCCTATTTCTTTTGAGCTGCTGGAAATTGCTGAGTACACAGAATACCCACAAAGGACTTGTGCTGATCAACTAAGTCAGCCTAAAGTAACATTGTAAAAAGGCCTAATGTAAAAGCATATTAAAAACACCCATGTAAAAAGGCCTAATAACCAAATTTTAATCCTTTTTTTTAAAAAAAAAGAAAAACAAAACCCTCAAGTTCTTACATAAAATGATGCTTGAGTTTAGAATTCCACAGTTAAGGTTTTAAATGTCAAATGCTCTTTCTTCTGACCGTATCTCCACCATTTTAATACAAGAGCATGGCTGAAATTTAATCACATTTGAACATTAGGCAATACTCATTTTTATAATTAACTGGCTCTTTTCAGGTGAAAATAATCCAGGCAGTTTATTGAGAAGACTTTCCTTTTAGTGAGTTAAAGATGTTTGGGTTTTGGATTCATGTAAAAACAAAGCTAGTAACCACAGGGTATAGTATACAGTACACAAACCAAAACAAGTTCTCTTCTGACTTACCCACCTAACATTATCTTTTCATTACAAGAGTCTCTCAGGAACATGAGTATTTTAAATAACCAGATATAACAAAGCTGGGAAAAGACTATATGAACTTTTTAAATTTTTGATTGAAAAAATCCTAGTACTCATCATACCTTGAGGGGACATCCTTCTGCTTACTACAAGCTTAATTAATTTTCAGGAAAGAAATGCTGCAGCTGAGTTACTACAAAGCCTGGTACATTTTATGGCTGAAGGCATCTCAACCTTCAAGCACTGCAAAGCAGTGCCTGCTGCAGCATTACTGATGAACAAGGAAAACGCTAAGGACTGTTGGTCTGTTTATTGAGTCTTTGTTTTTTAAAACATGCTACTTCTTGAATTCTGACTTATGTCTAGAAGTAGTATGCCAATAAATAATTCGTAATTTCTGATTATCACACTCCTACCCTTGCAAGCATGTTAACAGCTCTAAATACTTAATTTTCTGCTGGCAGGTATTCACATAACCAAATGCTGATGTCATGGAACTTCCCAAAACTCTCATTCCTTAGACTTAACCAAGTTCCCAAATCAGATTCTCTCTTTCCTATTTAGCTGTTAGAATTTAGGCTGGTGAGTGTTTTCAAGAGGCTGTGAGCAACTGTGCCCCCCTAGACCCAGGTATATTGCCAAAAATAATCCCCACAGCAAATGTTACTCACAGTTGTTCCTTCCCTCTGCTCAGTATTGCCATCCTTTCTAGTCACTGTAGAGCTGCTCATACAAGTACTTCCTAGCTCGTTCAGTCTAATTACCCAAGTTGGCACCCATGGATACCAAACCCAGCTGGCACTGACAGGCAAGGGAATGCTCATAGAAGCAGTCCGACAGTACCAACTTGATGGGGCTGTTTATTGCAGCCCCTTAGAGAGTGTGTAGTCATTCTACATCTTTAATACTCCTGCCTTGTCTGGCCTACCCCAAATATCAGCCAAAACCAAAATGTTCTCTTTCTGTTTACATCTTTTTGACAGTACCCAAGAATCCAATACTTAGGATATCCACCTGAGCTGAAGGACACCAAAAATCCGTGCTCAAAATTGGGCAGAAGAAGCATCTGAGATCTAACCATTGAAATCCCAGGAGAAAGCCTCCTGCTCAGGAACAATATGGAGCAAATTAATAACTTAATTTTGCTTTATCCAATAAGGAAGGCAGGCTGACCTGGGCCAGATCAGTATCTGTAGGAGGGCCATGGTAATTCCAAGCAGATACAGGAGCCTCCCAATAGCCCAGACTTGCATCTCTTCTTAGCGTTCTATAGGCTAGAATAAGGGGCAACCACTTCGTCTTCTGATTTCTCTAAATGCCATTCTTAAACACTTACTTAACACTTTCCAGGCATAGGCACTTCAGATATATGAACACCATGGGATAGCAGGAAACAGCTATGTGAAACCTAAATCCAGTTATAGATGTAAATCACACTCACCTATGCAGTATATAGGAAACATTTTCCAAGACAAAAATCAGTCTTTAACAGTGACTCATTTTTAGCCTATTCTCATTATCCAGACTGAATGAAACAGTAAAGTTAATCCCTAACACTGGCTGGTTCTTGTTGCCTTCCATGAAGCGGCAAATGGTACGCACACCCGTAAGACCAAGGCAGTCAAAGAAGGAAAAAACACCATGTATGCATAGCCCTTCCCACTGACATTTTTAGGTCAAATACAAAAACAAAAGTTAAAACATTGACCGGAAAAGGTTAAGTCCATAAAATCAGTCTCCCCTTTTTTTGGTGGGTTCGTTAAGTCTCTAATGTAACTTTAACTCTTAGTAGATTTGGTTGCACTACTGCAGGGATTAAGTGGAGCTCCCAGAATTTCCCTCAAAAAACACCAGCTGAATCACAGCCCATCACACAGGTATCTGGCACATTCCCCTGTCCCTAAAGCCAGGCTGTATATATGAAAAATACTTCAGAGAACTATATGCAAATGTTATGACACTGTATCTCACAGGCACCTGCTGTGAAAAAATTAATCCTACTTTGAGCAAACCTGTAAGAAATAGGATACAAGTTCATCCTGGTTGCTCAGGTCCTGATTGCAAATAACGCCCTGGGACCAAGGCACCAACCTTTGTATTTGCATTCCCTGTGTCACGTCAGGAGTAACCAGCCAGCAAGTACAGGCAGAGTTTTTACAACAGTACATGTCTGTTGGCACTGCTTGAGTGATCTGGAAATAGATCAATCCCTTGGCAGCGAGTTAAAGCTGATGTACACATCAATGAATGTTACGGAGCCGCTGCAACATGCAGTATGTGATAAAAAGGGCAGGCCTATCCCTTCTCCCCGTTACAGTAGCACTTTTTAATATCTGCTATATTTGACATGGAAGTAAGTTCTAGACACTTCCTTTTTGTGTTTAAAATGCAGAAACCACTTGAAAGTCCATTAACTTTTAAATTAAATAAGACTTTTTTCTTCTTTTTTTTTTTTTTCAAAGAATGAGGCCAGTCATGGACAAAGCTATTTTATGATCTCTTTCAATGCTGAACTCAAAGGCGGGTTTGTAAACATGGTGGGTGGGAAGAAAAGAAGCACTGACAAATCCAATTTATGAGGATGCTAACTATATGGGAGCTTAAGTTTTAATTAGTTTTTTTAAACCACTTATCTTACTTTTCCTCTCCCCCTCTCCCAACATATGTATTGGCATCAAGTGTCACACAAACACTTGGGCAGAAATGGTTCTCCCTTTTCTTGTGCTAAATTTCTGTGTCTTTGGAAAAGTCCAAGTTGCTGCCCATTCATCTTATAAACAATTTTCAGCATATTTTTTAATTCTCCATAGATTTCTTTCTTTCCAAATACCTTTAAATTATAAACTAAAGTTTTATTTTTGCAGCAAGACTGCTATTAAGCTATGCTGATTTTTTGTCCTGATCAAATAGTGTTCATTTCTACTACCACATTGTACGTGGCTAGGAGTAGTGTAAAAAAGAATGTGGTAGTATTATATGTGCTTTAAATGCTGACAAAGATATAACGAAAAATGCATATACAAAGTTTTACTTTCCTAATAGGACACTGGCATTAGCAAATAGTATATCTGAACCAATAGGAAATATTACTTTGTAGTAGCAAATACTTTGTAAATAAAAACTTGTTATTTTTTTAATGGAAATTTTATAGAAGAAGCTATTTCTGTATACTCAATTGATCCCATGTTTACTGAAAATGCTGCAGGTGGGAACTGTACATTGCAAAATGGGGGTGTGGAGCAGACAAGTCTGACTGAAGTGAAAACTATGTATGCTTTGGAGAGAAACATCCAGTTGTCTGTGAACAAGAATGTAAAGCTTCACTGTAGGAGAACTGAATAAAATAATTTCAAGGCAATGGGGTTGGGCTTGTTTTTGAGAAAAACATTGTGGAAAAAAGTTGCTCAAGGTTAATGTTCACAGTACATGTACCTCATATTAAAAAAAAGGAAACCACCTAATTTATAATTTATGTCCAGGAAATATTGCATCCTTTAGTGTTTTGAAAATAAATATAAAAAACTAGCAATTGTGGCCTCATTGGTTAGTTTCCCATTCTGAGAAACTATGTCATTATTCAGGGAAAGATGCCGGACTTCTGAAATTGTTAAATTTTGACAAAATAACTGACAAAACCTTTAGGATTATTATTGTCCCTGTCTCATCAAGACATGCACCCAATCTATACCTAAGGGAAGGCCTCAGAAACAGCTAGTCAATTTTCACCTCCGACCGAATGCACGCTTCACAGACCTTTTCATTCTGTTTTCTTAAAAGCATTAGGTCTTTCTATTTAACAGTCAAGTCTGCTAGGAAGGCATTCACAGTGTTCTCCTCAGCATGCTGCATTCCAGCCCTCTGTGTGCTGCCCTTGCGTCTCATGCTAGATCTCTATCCTGTGGACACCTTTCAAATATCTACAGGCTCTGAACACATACCCTTCCAGCCCCCATCCCCATATTTTGATAAGACTTTAGGGAGCATTAAATACAGTCCCTCTTCATCATCTGTGTTGGTTTTCCAACTCCACCAAATACAATTTCACAGTGCTTGTTTTCCCCCATGTGCACAGAAGACCCATTGCTCGGTATTTTTAATCTCAAACCAGCTGAAAGTAAAGGTTAAAAGACAATAGGAAAAGACCTGGAAAACTATAAATTCATTCTTGTGTAATAAATAGTAACAGACCCTTTTCATTTAAAATGAGTTGGCATATTTGGGAAGGCATTTTTGTGAATACATTTGGCAGTTTGCCCCAAATAACTAGCTAAAAACTCTTGTTATATGGTTTTTATGGGCAAGAAACACAACTGAAGAAATGAGAGGGTACAGTCTTTATCTCAGTAATATTGCTTATTTTAAAAAAAAAAAAAAATCTAAAAATCTGTACCTCTTTTTGTGTCAGTGCTACCAAAGTTGCTACCAGAAGGATTCTGAAACATTAACCGTGAAGCTGGTTGGAATAAATACTCTCCTCTAAAGCATCTAAAAGTACAGGTTTTTGTTGTAAGCTATTTTATTTCTTTGTGTCTCATGTTCACCTGGGGGTCTCCCCCCCAAGAACCCATCATAGAGAATAAGAAAATGTTAAAGCATAAAAGCCCTTTTATCCTACTAAGAGAGAAGTACTCAGCATGGTTCTCTAAGAAAGGAGAAATCTGCAAATAGCTCTCTCTGAAATTGCAAATGCTTTTGGTTAGAATTTCTCTGACTTCCAATAAGATAGCATCATACAAACTGTTTTATATTTTTCTTCACATATATCTGTATGTTTTCTAAAGAAAAAGGAATCAAGCAATGGTAACTGCTGTAGCATTAAGGTGCTCTGTGCTAACAATAACAACAGAAACATTAAGACAACAAAAATATCTTTTCCTTGGTTAAAAAAACCAGTCTTTAAAATTGTATGTTGCTGACTTACACACATTCTATTAGAAAGCAAAAAGATCTCAAAACATTCAGGGAAACCAGAAAAATAAAACCACCAGATTTGTGTAGGTTTATTATTCATTAAACTTTGTCTCAACCCCAAGTGTAGGATAGGAGATAAATTTGAACAATACTTCATTGTGGAAGTCCACTGTCACGAGTAATGTCCCTGACTGTGTGTGATGCGTGTAGGTTGCTCCTGAACACGGCTCAGCTCTACTGCAGCGCGCCTGTCCTTCACCTGCCTGAAAGACAACATACATTTGCTCTTGGGGTCCTACTTAACATTGATCTCCTATTCCTTTGCTCCTACTGTCAGTCATTTAAAAGGCTCAAAAATCTAATGTCACTGGCATCATCTCCTTGCTGAAACCACTGTTCAAGGGTAACAAGAAACTGTTCCTCCGTATTTCACAGGATAAGCAGTACTTACCTGTCACAACAGTTAAAACAACTCTGTCATACTGAAAAAACACAAGTTACTGAAGGATTTGTGTTCCTGCTTATTGGTGCTCACAGCTGCCCCCTAGACAACCGTCTGCTAGCTTGATTTTGTTACATTTTGAGATTCCCTCACCAGAGAACGCTCACAGATCCATGAACCATAACTGAAAACCACTGTCGCAGACATAGCTGAGCAGGAAGCAATGTAAAAGCCTGCACCAACGAGATGACATTAAAAGGATGACCAAACCCAGAAGGGTTCATCTTCTTCCAGCATAAAAGGGCAAACAGAGTTACAAAATGGCAAAGTTGTCCAAGCACCATTGTTTTAGAATACGCAAAACCATGAAACCAATACCCCTTTGACTCAAATCATCTGTGCTAACCCAAGTTTTCATCATCTTGACATTAAAGTCCAGGTTTTGCAGCAATGACAATACACAAATATTACATTAATTGAACATTATTTTCTAATATTAAATAACAAACATCCTGTGTAATACCATATTATGTAAAAAGCAGCAGACTACATTTTTGCAGCAGCTGCTGGCATGAGCAAGATAGTTATTTTTAATAAATAAGCACCACAAAGACTAAATTTCTTGGCACATTTAGGAGTTAAAAAACATTCCAAATGAGTAAACCACATGGATGATGTGAAAGTGTCCTAGCATTTATCCATGTCCAATTTAAGCCTCTGGCTTTCCAGAATTAAATTAAACAGTGTTCAGAGCTCTCAGTAACAGGACTAGGTTGAAGGCATGGACTAGAACAAGTCACTGCAAGGTAAGGAAGGGTGTGAACTCACCACAAATAGCTCACACACTGTAATCACCCATGTTGCACACCACAGAAAGTTTCTCTGTGGTGAAGGTGGGATTTTTTTTTTGGGGGGGGGGGTGGGGAAGTGGAGCTTCCACAGTTGCCAGCAAGCATGTTTTAAGGTCACACCTTAGCTAAGCATCAGGAAAAGAAGCATTTGCATGTTCATGTATTTTATTAAGAGATAGTTCTTATGCTTTAAATCTACTGTTATGGAATGGCAAGTTATGACCAGAACAGCCATACTGTTCGCCTTTCCAGAAAACTGTATCTCTCTCTTCAGGATATATCCTGTATTTGCTGAGCTCCCGTATTTGCTTGTTTTGTTCCCGTTTCAGTGTACGTGCTCACCAGCTCAGTCTGCTCTTAAAAACCAAGAGGGTGATAGAGCTCTTGTGCACCTTGGGGACTGCCAGCTCGCAGACCCCCCTGCCTTCCTCACAGACCAAGGTCCAGCACCGCACTCTGCAAGCGGAGAACTCTGGGCAGGCTTACTGTGACAGTAAAGAAACACAAAGGCACAATAAATGGGCTGTTGACCTCAGGAAGGCCGGACATCCACATTGTGCTCCCAACACAGGGAGAGATGCAAGGCCACCTGCCACTGTTTTAACGCCTCCAAAGTTAGTTTTGCACTCATTTCCCAGAAAGCAAAGGCGCATTTTGAGTTTTCACACCTGTGGCACCACCTTATTTTATTACTTATTTTGCACATCTACCCTACGCCTGAAGAGAGGAAGGTGGAACGCATCGCACCGGCAGACTACCTCCTCCTCCTCCTCTTCACCAGAGGCTTCCACCTGCTCAGCCCCTCCACGCGGCCGAGCCCCGGCGTGCCGACCGCTCTGCGTTGACCGCGGGGGTGCAGTTCTGCCGGCGTCCCCGTCCCGTCCCCCCGCCTGCCGCCCTTTCTGAGGCGCCGGCCCGGCGAGAGCGGCCGCCCCTTCCCCCCCGCCCCGTTACCTGCGCTCCGTCCCGCCGAGCGGCTCTGGGAGCCCTCACCCCCGCCTCAAGAGCTAACGGCCGCCGCGCGCGCCAGCGCCGCCCTCCAACGGCCCGGGCGGGGCGGGAGGCGACAGGTGCGGGGCGGCTCTGGGGGCACCTCCCCGGCCCGGCCCGCAGCGGCCTGCTCGGTGGCTATTTCTTACAGGTTTTGTAGTCCGGCCTCATTTCCGTTAAACATCAGCCCAGATGAGGAGGTGGAGGAGGCTACAGTGCGGCCTCCTGTCTCCTCGAGTCCCAGTGCACACCAGGGCTGCCACCACCATGCGCAACACTGAGTTTTGCAGTAAAAGAAAAGGTCTTACTTGCACAGAACTGTCCCTATGTAGGATTTAAATAGAACCGGAAAGCAAACAAAAGCTAAGCCAACCTTTTTATGAACATTCTTGATTTGTGAAGAGTTTGGCATTATCAAAGCTCGACTGGGAGCACCTAACTTCAGTTCATGAAAACCCGTGGTTCGTGGCAGCCTGCAATAAAAGACCCCAGCTGCAGAGAGATGTGTTCATCTCAGCTGGTACTGACAAGGGAGGAGGAGGAGGAAGGGAACCCCTTCCTCTCCCGAGGAGCTCCCTCCTACTGCTGCCTGTAGTGGCCTGGCTGCCATGACCCACGCTCAAAACAAGCCCCATCACAAGCCTCCATTAGAATTATTTTAGGACTTTTATAGGAAATTCCAGAGTTTGAAGCATGCTGGAAGTCAGCAGCGGTCTGCTGCTAGAATCAGAGAGTCTATTTTCATTAAAATATAATTAAGAAAAAGTGGCCACAACCCAACAGTTACCGATAGATGCTTTAACTTACTCTCCTTTTAAAGCCTTCCACAGCAATGCCTGGGACTTCTCCAACTGTTAGTCCTTGTTAGGGACTCCCTGACTGGATTTATGAAATTCGGGGAGGTGCTCCCATAGAGAGTGGCCTCTCACCATGAGGAAGAAAGATTGTTACTTCAAAATTCTGAACACACAATCAGAGTAATACAGAATAATCACGACAGGGAGAATGCATGAGCATGTGAAATCTATATGGCATTAAACTGGGGAAAAAATAAGTGATTCAGCTAAACACTTTGATCTAATGGGTGGCAAACCTCTGAAGGTGAAATACCTTAACTGTTTTAAATACATTGGAGAGTTAAAAAATACAGGCAGCTCTGCAGAATCTGCAGACAAAAACGTCAAGATGGAAAAAGATCCAGTGCTTGCAAAACACCTTTTGAGTGAGACCTCTTTTTTTGGTTTTAATCATCATCTTCTTAGCACTAAGATAACATTTTAACATTACCATAACAAAGTAATTAAGTATTATTCATAGTAAATTAACCAAATATTAGAAGCAGCTGCTATACCTATTGCTAATAAGGTAACTTGGTATGAGATGTAAATGAACACAGCTGTTGTCTGTTTGCAGTCAGCCTAGCCATCCTGATGTACATGCAGTCAAAGCCCAAGATTTTTATTGTTATTACTACTTTTGAACCTTCTCACCTTTGATGTTTTCTCATCACCTTATTAGCATGACTAAAGCCAAGATGGAAACATTCTAGGCTTACAAACTTTATTCATGTTCTGCCAAGCTCCTACCTACAGCTTTTCTGACATCAGGCGATGTATTAAGACTATTAAATTAAGATTGAATGATAGGTCTATTCTGTCTAGGGTTCGTTGCCAAATGTCTGAGTCAACTATATCAGAGCATTTATCAGATCAGTATTTGTGGGCCCTTGAGCAGCAGATGAGGGGCAGGAGCTTTTGCACTGGCAGAGACCTGATCAGGTTTGTACATTAACTGAGGACCCTTCCAGCCAGTCTAACTGTATGATTGTGTGTGTTCCCAAGATGACTGGTATTGAGCCATCTATTTAAATACAGGAAATGTGTGATTGGCATGATAACAAACGGGCATATCACCAGAGACACAACAATTCTGGGAAATAAAGCAGTACTGGTTGCCGAAGATTTTTCATAAAAACCCTGCAGACTTGGACATAGGTCTCACTAATTCATTTCACAGAAGAGTACCGCTATTTCAAACCTTTGGAAAAATGCATCCATAGTATATTTTATGACTAATAAACCATTCACAGTTAAAACAAATATACTGCACTAGAAGATAATTGCAGCCAAATATATCCTGCTCTCATTGCTAATGCATATAATTCCTCAAACTGGGACCTTTTTTCTTGTTTCTATTCAACTAGTTACACTTGCATTAGAAAGAGACTATATGGAAATATCAGTAACAAGAAGAAAAAATAATACAGAACACTGCTCTTACCAGTGGTCAGACTCTTAAATAAGACACAAAACCTGAAGGTAAGGGTCCATATGCTGTTCTTGATGCTGCCCAATGTAGTGAAGAGGTACAAGGGCATGGAAACAGAGTGGGCCAACAGATACCCTTGCCAATCAGGCAAAGAAGGGAAGAGACCAGCATGGCTGAGACAAGAGATGCTGGTCAAACTAAGGAGGAAGAGGGAACCTCACAGGCAGTGGAAGCAGGGACAGGCATCCTGGGAACAGTACAGGGATGCGGTCCGGTTGTGTAGGAATGGGATCAGGAAGGCCAAGGCGCAGCTGGAACTAAACTTGGCAAGAGATGCAAAGAATAATAAGGGTTTCTACAGGTATATCAGCTGGAAAAGGATGGTTAAAGAAAGCGTACCCTCGCTGATGAGTGAGACTGGCAAGCTGGTAACATCAGGTGAGGGGAAGGCTGAGGTGCTCAACAACTTTTTTGCCTCAGTCTTCATGGGCAACCTCTCTCCTCACCCCTCCCGAGTCGATGGATGGCATGAGGGAGACCGGGCGGGTAAAACCCCTGCTGCTGTAGGAGAAGATCATGTTCGTGACCACCTGAGGAACCTGAATGCACATAAGTCCATGGGACCTGATGAGATGCATCCCAGAGTCCTGAGGGAATTGGCCAATGTAGTCACCAAGCCACTCTCCATCATATTTGAAAAGTCATGGCAGTCAGGTGAAGTCCCTGGTGACTGGAAAAAAGGAGACATTGTGCCCATTTTCAGAAAGGGTAGAAAGGAAGACGCCGGGGAACTACCGACCTGTGAGCCTCACCTCTGTCCCTGGGAAGATCATGGAACAGATCCTCCTAGAAGCTATGCTAAGGCACATGGAGGCCAGGGAGGTGATTCGAGATAGCCAGCATGGCTTCACCAAGGGCAAGTCCTGCCTGATGAACCTAGTGGCCTTCTATGATGGTGCGACAACAACAGTAGACAAGGGAAAACCAATGGACGTCATCTATCTGGACTTCTGCAAAGCCATTGACACAGTCCCCCATAACATCCTTCCTTCTAAATTGGAGAGCTATGGATTTGATGGGTGGACTGTTTGGTGGATAAGGAATTGGTTGGATGGTCGCATCCAGAGGGTAGTGGTCAATGGCTCGATGTCCGGATGGAGACCGGTGACAAGTGGTGTCCCTCAGGGGTCTGTACTGGGACCGGTGCTGTTCAATGTTTTCATCAATGACTTGGACAGCGAGATCGAGTGCACCCTCAGCAAGTTTGCGGATGACACCAAATTGAGTGGTGCGGTTGACACACCAGAAGGACGGGATGTCATCCAAAGAGA
>BOSO01001859.1:3991-19650 GCA_018403395.1 Gorsachius goisagi
CAGCCTTCTCTTCTCCAGGCTGAACAACCCCAACTCCCTAAACAAAAATCACAATTGGAAAATAGTAGCAGTATAAAAGTCAGTTGTTCAGAAAAGGCAAAGGCCTTTAAGTGAAATGGTTGTAAAAATGGTTTGGAAAAGGAGACTATATGAAGTATATATTTGACTTCCTTATTATATCTCAGCATTTTTCTGTCTTGTGGAATACAGTTTAAGTTGATCCCTCAGGCTCTTTATTTACTGCTCTTGGCAGGACACCAAACCCATTGCACAAATCTGCCCAGTTTGCAGCATCACCTTTACTGATGCTTATCCTGAGGAGCCCCAGATGTTGTATTTGTACCACATATATATACACACACGATGGTACTGGGTCAGGTGTGGCCTGAGTCCCCGTTGATCAAGGCTAGCGTTGCCTGCAGCGGGTTGGCCATGCCCAGAGGCTGAGCCTTGCAGCGCCCCTGGCAGGATGCCGGTCCCGTGGCCCTTGCCAGCGGCGCCCCACCATGCCTCCGGCACGGCTCCGCCTGCGGTCGGTGGCTGCAGCTGGGGCTGTTGGAGGGAGGCAGCCGGCTGCATGGCTGCGTGCAGGTCGGTCCGTACTCTGTATGCGGCGGCAGCTGGGATGTTCCTGCACGCCCAGCCACTGCCACTGACGGCAGCTTTGCTTTTTTCTCATGAAATTCAGGACTGGTAGCATCATCTGTCAAAGCACCATCAGAGACTGCCTTTCAGCAAGAACTCTGGGCGTACTCCAAATAACTTAAAACTAACATAGGTCTGATGTTGTTTGCCCCATCCGCCACCCTGCTCTGTTCTCCTTTGCCTTACCCCACACTATCCTGCCCGGTCCTCAGCTTCCCTCCCAGAGTGCCTGTCCACCCACCAGCCCAGCTGCAGCTCCAGGGACTAGTTGGGGAGGGGAAGATCTAGCCATAAGACCCCCCACAGTGCACAAGGACAGCATATAAGTTGCAATGAAATATAAAACTATTGTCACCAACAGAAGTAAAATAGAGGCTGAATGACCATAAGGTCCAAATAAAGGGCATTTAAAATAAAATGATCACTGGTCAAGTATGAAGTGGAAAAACCCAACCCACCCTGGATAGCACAGTTCTAAGGTCTTCTCTAGCCTTGAGAGCAGGATGGGAACGTCTGTGAGCATTGGAGTAGTGTATAAAGAAGGGTGAAGGTGTGAGGACAGCAGGGATGCTGCGGGAGGGGTTCTTGGGTGAGCCGGGAAGTTAATCTGGCATGGTCTCATCCACCCTGGCTGGCTGGAGCTGGAGCAGACTGTCGCTTCAACCAGCCTGGTCACTCCAGAGGGAGCCCAGGAGCACATCAGTGTGGGTGCAGCGTGGATGCTGAGGAGACCAGGGCACAGGGGAGCAACTCAGAGTGACCCTGTAGGTAAACCCATGAACCCACAGAATTTAAAGGGAGTGAAATCAATGAAATGTGATAGAAACTGGTAGAAATCTGTAGGAGTTATGAACCATATTATAAATGGGTTCAAGTCTGATACAATAATTTTTTTCATTCTTAGTCTGATTCAAAAGCTCTTCTGAAAAAAAAAGTGTTGCTTTTTTTTGTACGTACAGTATGTATACATTTATGCTGCTATCTGCATTCACACTGTAATAGATTTTGAACAACGGTGACTAACTCTAAGGTTAATGTCTGCACATTTACTCTTCCCCGATCAAAGGTAACTGAAAGTTCAGAACTTTTATATTATTTAATGTGAAGTCTTTTGCCAAGTTTTATCCTGTGAAATATAGGCTCACATTGGGACTGAAAGGTACTGCATACCATACTGTGTAATTGGAATTTGCTTCCCTTAGGTTTTATTGAGATCCTGCATTATTTTCGATAGGAATAATTTTGCAGTATTGTCTACGAAATACTAACCTACTGGCAAAAAGTCTTATTTGCAAACCATTAAATACATGCCGGGCAATCATAGCTACTAATTTAAGAGACTTATGATTGATTCAAATGATTTCTTTCTGTTATAGGTGAAGACAGGCACTTTGATATCATTACAAATCCCCTGGGAAGGAAAGCGAAGAGGCGTATGCCAGGTACGAGGCATTACACCCAGCGCTGTGCAAGCGCCGTGGAGGTAGCGGGGCTCGGTGCCCCAGGCCAGAAGCTGGCGGACTGCTCTGCGCTTTCGGCTAACCCTCGGGCAGGAATCCCACTCTGGACTTCACGCCGGCTTTGCGCTCCATCAGCACGCTGCACCTGTTGTATCAGCCGGGGGAATTTCACCTTTCAAGGGGAGGCAAGTGTAGGTCACCACATACTCTGAGGGAAGAGCGCATAAGAAAAAAACCCCTCTAACCTGAGATGTACAAGTGGCCCCACACAAATCATTCAGAAAAATAAGAATTACTGCGCTGTGAAGACAAAGGCATGTGTGCTCACTCTGCCAAAAAAGCAAGCTTTTTTTTCCTAAGTCACAAGCACACTGCAGCTGTTGCTTTGGCTCGAGAGAAAGTATTCCCTACAGTAAAGAGACATAGCGCCCAATTCATCTCTCATATCAACCCTGTTAGTTATGCCAGGGATAATTTGGCTCACATAGCACTCTCCTAGCTACCAACCTTTTCCAGAGTCCCACCCTGGGTAGTACCCTAAAATTACTCTGCAAGAGAACATAAATTTAACATTGCAAGACACAAACAACAGTCATAAAACGTGAGCGTCAGGTGGTGAATAGCAAGTGAAATGGCTCCTAATTGTGCTAACTCAAAGCTGTGTTTACCCAGTGGTATTCTGTGCTGTTTAGAAATGCTAGCTTTAGCAGGAACGAAACACCCTAAGACCAGAAATTTCTATTAAAATACATGTCCATACAAGTGAGCTGCACAAAGACTAGAAGGATCCAGAAGCATCCAAACCTCATTCACTTTGCTACATGTGGCCTTATAGAGTGATAAAAAAGATTACTTAGAGCACAACGAGCATCATGAGACATCCTCACATCACAGGGCTGTGTTTCAGAGGAGGTGTGAGCTTGTTTTGCACTAATTTCATTGTTCTGACTTTATAGTTGTATTATACACATGCAGGCACATCACAAATTCCTGGATATTTGTAGTATCTCACTGGGCAAGATATTCTCATTCATTATTAGAATACCACCTAAATATTAATATTCATAACTCTGACTATGCAATTGCTGAAGACAGAAGGAAAGTGAAATTGTGTATAGCATTAGCAGGGTCTTCCTGGAGAGAGTATATGCTTCATGTCTTGCAAGAAACTTCTAGGAAAAGAGCTGTCAGCTCTCTGCCCAGTTGATAGTCACCGAATTAGCACACCAGAAGCTACCATCTTCATTCTGTTTTTTCAAATACTTGATTTTTTTGATCTTCCTTCATATATTACTTTTCCCAGCTGGGACACTCAGAAGAAAAATACCAAACTGACCACCAAGACAAAGGATGGATGAGGGCTTCCATGGCAAAGCTGTATGTAAAGAACTGTTTATTGTACCAGGCCTGTATAAGCTTAACATTCAAAGTTATGGGTGGAAGCACCTTGAGCTTCTTTTTTTTTGGTGTTTCTAAGAAACTTACCAAAATTAATGAATTCCAGTTATATTTTCAACCTGCTTTGGAATCCATGGTTCTGTAAGGCTTGGAAGTGTCATACCTCTGTCTTTATTAAATCTCAAAGATTATCTCCAGATTGTACAGGCTGACTTTGCAGAAAGTAGCAATGCCCTCACAGGACTGATTGATTACATCTTCAAGGAGATTACAGCAAAATTTTCATTTTGATAAATAAATCCAAAATCACTAGATGATTTTGGCTGAATTTAGTTTTAGATTTGCAAAACTAATGAAGGAGGAGAGCTGGTTTATGCCAGGGAGCAGTTACAGAATTCGTCCAGGAGAAAACCTGTGTTTAATCCTATTTCTTCCAAGGATTTGATCTCGTTTCCATTAGCTCTTGAGTAGAGTAAGCTGGGCATGCTTGTAACCCATTTTCATGATGATGTTCCACTATATATTACATACTTTCCATTTCCCTAGCGGAAAATATGTTACAGTATAGCAGTTAGATCAGCTTTCTGTTGCATGGTTTCATATCTCATTAAGGCAGCAACAGAAAATAATCTCAAGGATCCCTCATCATTCTTGTTGAGGTCTCTAAGCCGGGGTTACTGGGCAGAACTACTTTCCTTATCTGCTTTACTTGTGGAAGCTTGAAAGAAATGGCATCAAAGTGGAAGGTTTTCCAGTTTTCCCTTTTACATTCTCTGGTCAAGAATTTTGCCAAAAAAATATTTAGATTAGGTTTGAACAAAGGAACTACAAAAAAAAAAAATTGGTTCAGCCACTGAACAAACGGGTACTAACTTTATACAGTACCAAGCAGGACCCAAAATATATGCCTTGAACTTTTATAGTCTTGGACAGATTTGAAGGTAAGACTGCTGAATGGACATGTCACCAAGTGTACTAAATTTGTAAGTTGTGAGAGTTTGGTATAGAAGCACAAGGATACTTCCCTCAGTGCTTCAAAAGCTGATTTTACAAAAGCTGATTTAATAAAAGCTTACAGTATTTTTTCTGAGATGCCACTGTTCTACTTCATGTAGGACTTATAAAGTCACTTCCAGCAAGTGAGAGATACAAACCTGAGGCATTTGGATAAATGCCAATATTCAGAGAGAGCGTTTGTGCTTTCTGTAACCTAGGACACAAACTTCAATGTTACTAGCAAAATCCAAATAATTGTTATTGACAATCCTAAGACTTTCCTGCCAAGCAAGGGGTGTTGTGTTGTAGACCCTGTTTGCTGAGCCCTGAAGCAAAATCACTGGGTTATTTGATTTAAGACCTTGGAGAGTCACAAAATGGACAATATTTGAATAATAGTACTTTGAATAAAAGGACTTTGAATTTAAGCCAATAAGACACTTTCATTCCCTCTTTTTTCTTCCTAAGACAAGTTCCATCTTCTTTTAAACATTTTCATTTCTAAAACCAGAGAAATATTAAGCTTCTCTACTCAAGAATGCATTTGTTACAAAAGAATGAGAAACCCTTATTAGTTCCTCTGTAATTTTAACGTTACTCTCCCACACATGTGTAACTCTTTCATTACACTTTAAGACAATAATGAGCACTTTTTTTCAATATTTAATAAAATTATAAGACTACTCCGTACTCACAGAATTACCTAGAGGCCTGAAAGGGACTTCAGTGGCATGCAGACCCCCTATGGGGAAAGGTTGCTCACATGCACACTTCTTCCTCAAAACTGGTGCTGCTACAAAGCATGGAACTACAGGTGAGTGTATATAGTGAGTTACCTGGAAATTGGCTATTCTTTAAGACTGGCCACATCAAATCAGTGCTCACAGGGAGAAATTACATGTGGTTCTGCCATCTTTGCATTCTTGTGAAACTGTTCCGGCAAAAGGAGCGGTTATGGTAATTTCTGACTGGCTGCGTTTCGGTTTCTAGACTACACGGACAGTCTGCATCCTAATTTACACAGAATGAGATTTTGTTATTACAGATCTTATGCCATCCTCTGCAGCTTGCCATTTTATAGCCAGTTAACCCTATACAAAACAAGTACAAACTGAGTAAAAAAAAGTAAAAGATCTAAAGTAAATTCAGTATTTGCATTTGGTAGGGAACCAAAGTAAATTATGAGTAAGGAAAGCATAATTCTTAAAACGTGAGTCATCATATTCCGATTTTTTTCATCCATAATCGCAACATTTTGAACTAGCTAAGATTAGCAGATTATTCCCAGGGAAACCCCTAGATTAAAATACAGGCTAAGAAACAGATACAATCTTGTCAGCAGTATGTAAAAACATCAGCTGAATTCCGGCTCTATTCCATAGAGCAGGTGGTAGAAGGAAATAGTTCCTCTCTGATACAACGATCCCAAGTCAGCAGGTGGGGGCATCAGTCAGGCTTTTCATAAAAAGCAAATCAGCCTCATCAGAAAGATTACCACTAAATAGAGAAAAACGCCGTTCCTCCTTAACATGCAGTTTAGTGTGTCATTTCACAAATTATTTAACTAGTTATGGTGACTCAAAAATATGTAAGTGAGGGAGCCGCCTTAGTTCATAGGGTTAAGTCACTATACATACCAGTGTTATTTGCTTACTTTCCTTAGGATTTTTTTTTTTAACACTCAATCTATAATTTGGTCTTTAAAATGAATGTAAAATGTCCATTACCTCGTGACGCTTCTGTCATTAGACTTAGTGTATCTGTCTGTGCACGCTGTCTGTGCCTGCAAATTCTTCTCTCTCAGGTTGCCACGAATGGCCGTGCTGGTTACTCTCCTCTTCCTATATGCGTTGCTCTCCATGCCACCAATAAGAAAATGCTACTTTAAAATATGCAGTCATATTTCTTCGGTGAAGTAACGTCATGTGCTCTGTTATTCCCCTTTTCTAAAGAGTATTTTCATTTATAGAGTCTATGATTTTTTTTCTCCTCTCTTGCAGTTCATTTGCTAAGACACATACTCACTCAGTACATATTCCTACAAAGAAACAGATTTTTAAAATGCAGTAGATTTACCTGCAAGAGTTCTTTATGTATAATGCATTTTCTAAAAATTACAACTTTGTTTTCAGTAATGAAGTTCCTTTAAACTTCTGTTTCTAAAGGATTTTGCTGATAAATGTACACTTTTTTTTAAACAAATGCACACACATTGTTCTCAGAGCTGTCTCAAGGCTGTACACTATGTTTAGTATTAGGTGGCATTTTATACTCGTAAATTATGGCCATTAGATAGAGTCTTTCTGATTCTGAAACATTTTGCATCCAGTCTTCTCAAAAGGATGCTAGGGAGAATTATGTTCTCTAGTTGCTAAAAGACAATTTTTGATAATACATGGAAACTTTTCCTACAGATTTTAGCAGTCTACTTGGACACCTGCATTAGGGAATGCCCTAACAATATGCTGTTGTCTGCACTCAGTAATGCATTACACAGTGCTTCAGGCATAGTAAAAGACTCACTCGGAAATATGGCAAGCACATTATCTGTCTGGAAGGAGAAAGTAACCCGTGTTTTTTACATAGCACTACTATTATTACTGTATCTTGTTTCTCTCTGGAAAATATTTACCTCTTTCCGCATTTAGAGAACACCCAGGACCAAACTTTTCTGTGAACTGCACTGCACATGCCTAGCAAAGTCAGCCAGCTTTGGTATCTCCTCATTGTCATTCACAGGCACCTTGCAGAGGGATGCTTAAATAGAATTATCTGTAACTTTACTACAGCGTCTTAGAACTGAAAACTATTAGCTGCAAAGACTGACTGTGGTGGGCGGTTTGACAATCGGAAATCTCCCTTACTCAGGTCATTCCTTCGAATAAGGGATAAAACGGCTAGAACACCATCTTTATAACCACAGGAAAAAGCCTACAGGGCAACAGATACATTCCTTGCTTGATGTGCTAAATCTGAATATATTAGGAAGGCCTCTTGTAGCCTGGTAATTTACAGTAAGAGCTGTTCGTCACATGTGTAGAGGACAGTCCTGTCGGTATGGTACGATGGATCAGGTTGCTTCAGCTTTGCTCAAGTTATTCCCTCTGGTTTTCCATTTTCTGTTATAAAATCTTCCAGTTTCTAAAACACTTGCAAGTTACATTCACCACAGACAGTATATCCATTTTTGTGTCATGATGTTTTTAGATTCATGTAATGCATCACAATATAAAATAAACCACAAAACTTGTATGGAAAAAAATTAAATTATGCTGGATTTCTTTTTAAACTGGAGTATCTGCTAGGTAGTATTATTGTGTTAAATATTCTGGACTTCAGTATATATAAGTGTCATAGAAGTGGATGTCATAAGGCAGCAGCAGAAAGCTTCAAATTTAACTGAAAGAGAAAAGTCCTAAAGTTAGAGAATTAGAAAATGGTGTCTTCTTACAAGAAGTTTAAAAGTAAAAGTAGGCCAAATGCCACGTATCCAAAGCAGGTTCTTGCCAAGAAAATAGTCTGGCAGGAGATTAAAGGGAAGATCACCTTCTCGCAGGGGTTGTTTCCCCAGGTACCTGGCAGAAAGTGGAGTAAGGTGGACTGAGATCAGGGTGGAGGTGAAAAACAGTGATGGAGCCACTGGCCATCCACAGCAGAGACAAGAGGGCAGGAGGCCAGGCAGGCCCACAGGATGCTGTCCTGGCCCTTATTAGAAAGCAGAGCAGGCTAAATGCAGCAAACATTTATTTCCAGATTCTCAGGGACTTGAAACCCATGCATGCTCTTTCTTCTTATCTGGACCTTGTTTGGTCTGGAGAAGAGGAGGCTGAGGGGAGACCTTCTCGCCNNTCGGCCTCTTCTCCCTGGCAACAGATGATAGGATGAGGAAGAATGGTCTGAAGTTGCACCAGGGCAGGTTTAGCTAGACATTAGGAAAAACTTCACAGAAAGGGTTGTCAGGCTCTGGAATGGGCTGCCCAGGGAAGTGGTAGAGTCCCCATCCCTGGAGGTATTTAAAAAAAGGATAGGTTATGTGCTTAGGGACATGGTTTAGTGGTGGGATGGCAGGGTTAGGTTAATGGTTGGACTTGATCTTAAAGATCTTTTCCAACCTAGACGATTCTATGATTCTATGACCCTGCTGGATTTGCTGCTGGCAGATATGCAGAAAGGTAAGCTTCTCCTGGTGAAACCCTGTGTGCAAAGTAAAGGAGCTGTGAGTATTTGTGTAAGAAAACAGTTTTTTTTCCCTGAAAAGCTCTTGCTGGCATTTGGAAAGCTCGCTGTCCTTAGAGATCAAGACAGAAGAGCGACATGCAACTGTGTGTGCTGGGAGCAGCTGATTCCCTGTCAGACAGCCATGCCAAACCCAACGGCTCTCTGTTCTCCTCTCATATATTCTCCTGGACGCCCAGCAATGGGGAGGGCAAGCAGTCGCGCTGGGGGACCGACAGGCTGGTACCACCAAAGACGAGTGCGGGATGGCATATTCCTCTCAGTGGAGGGAAAGGCACGTCGGACATTAAGCTGAAGGGAGTGACAGTGAGCCAGAGCTTCGGGATCCAGCCAGAAGGGGATACCTTGTTCAACTGAGTCTGTTTTAAGGTGGCATGACATAAGAGTCATGACTCACAGCGCGATTAAAGAACACGCCTTATGATTCCCTCAAATACTCTGCAGGACTCATACAGCAAAGACAACAGACTGCCCTCAGCTTCCTGTAGTAGAAATATTGACTAGATGGTCTTCACATTATGTGAATAAACAGATTTTCCTATCTCACTGCATGGTTTTTCTAAATCGTAAACTCTCAAGCCCGAAGGAGAGCTATAACATATAAAACAGAAATGCAGAGCAAACAGCTCATTCTTTCTGGTTGTTGACATTAAACAGCTGCTTTCTAAAAATCTGCTTTTATTTAGCTTTTTTTTAGAGCAGGGAGGGAGATTATCTTGATTGCTATAGCTTTGGTAGTGGCTCGGCTGTATCAAAATCTGACCTGCAGGTCAAATCTGCTCCTGTTAGGATATGCCAAAAAGCACTTTAGTAAGAGGAGATGAATGATGAATGTTAGGAATTAAACTTTTCGGCAAAAGCTGCTATACACTAAGCAGTATAAAAAAGCAAGAATGACTAAATGTGAAACTGCGAGTAACTCTGAGGAGAGTGGGCAGTGGAGGAGGAGGACTGCACGGAGCTCCCGCCTCTTTTCAGGTGGCCTGCCAGAGACCCAGGCAACACTGCATAGAATCATTCCAATGCTTGACAACCCTGATGTCCAACCTAAACCTGCCCTGGCGCAACTTGAGGCCATTTCCCCTCATCCTAACACTTGTTACTTGGGAGAAGAGACCAAAACCCACAATCCATCCCTCCAGAGCCCAGGTGGTGCTCACTTTTTGTCTCCTCTAAGTGTTCCCGATCACCTAACTGTACAGACATACCCCATCTCACTCTCGCACTTCCCAGAGCAAGCGGGAGCTTGAATAGGTGCTACTGCAAGCTTCACCCCTTGCTCAGGGCAATTATGATATATTTCAACTGTGGTGATGTGTATGCTGTACTCAGTAACAGCGTTTAGGTCTTTTTAATTAAAAATACCTCCTAAAGAGGAGTATCTGTGATGCAGAGCATGTTGGGGTAATGGAGAATGCGTGTTTGGGACCAAGGTTTTTCTATTTTCTTGATTTCTAATATCATTGAAGTATCAGCTAAGTCTTTGAGCCCTGTGACTCCAATTTCCTAGTGCACCAAAGCATATGAGAGATTTGCCACAAACTTCCAAGTTCCCAGATATTCCCAGTTCAACAAAGCACTGACCATGTCTTCCGTGATGCTGCACACCTTAAAACCCACCAAACTCAGCGGGATTTGGGGATGCAACATTTCTCCGTGAAAGCCGTAGCACCTTGCAGGACCAGGTTCAAAGTGTGAACATTTGTGATGGTGTCCACACATGTCAAAGCCATGACTTTTCAAATCTAATTAAACTTTTTGGGAGGGAGAGGTACCACTATAGCTATTTGTTAAAACAGCGTACAGATGGTGCACAGGGCTTGTACAAACCTGTGCTCACGAACAAATTAAAAGCTTTTAAGATCACAGAGAAGTTTTTGAAGTTAAAAATTAGCCATGATTACATACACAATAACCTGTCACTTCTTTTACACTTCTGTAAAATAAAACACTGTCAAGAAGAAATAAAGTGTCCTGAAGAAATACCAGAACATAACTTATTCCCAAAGCTGCTAAAAGTTGGTTATTAAAGTGCATCTCCTATTTAAAAAGAGCTATTTGTTGTCATTTTGATTGACAATAAAAGGTCATGTAAGATACAAAAGTACTTGCAGCGCTGTAGGAAAGATGAAATTATACAGCCTAATTTTTTTGCTTATGACCCCCAAATTTACTAACGGGAGTTTTCGTGAACATCTGGTAGTGTTAAAATATGTTAAGATAAATGCACAACGGCGTTCATTACAAGTATTCTGCTTTTTAAAGTGTGACTAAATATTGAGTTAATGGAGTGGGCTTTATTCTGATCTGCTTGCTTTATTTATTTATTTTCCTGGCTCTCACGGAGTGAAGTCAAAAACAGCTCAAAGCCATTTTAGCATGGCAAAGCAAAATTGAATTTTGCTGCTTGAAAAGTCAGGAGAAAGCTCACTTGTGTCTCGGGAAAGGGCAAAAGAAGGAAAGGTGAGGAGGAAGAATTTCAGTGGAGAGCCAGAGGAAGAGCTCCAGAGCTCCAGGGGTCCTGCATCGGGCGCTGGCGGTGGCGAACAGGGAGCCACCCGGCCGCTGGGGACTGCTCCCTTGCCCCCTCACAGCTGCTGTCTCCTGGGCTCCAATGCCTGGTTTTGGGTGCTCTAACACAGGCAGGGTGTATATGGTTGCTTTTGCCGTCCCTGGCGGTGTGCAGCAGCTTCAGCGGTATCTTCAGCAGAGCCTCTAGGAGGTCCTCACTAGATGCTGAGGTTTACAAGCTGCTGTAAAAGAGTGCTCTTGACTTGTAAGGGCTTTGAATCGTGAGAGAGAGATGGTGGAAACAGGGATCAGCCAGCATTCCCCATCCATGTGCTCATACAAGAGGCCTATATGCTTGAGAGAGGCTGCTGATCTCTGTGACAGAGGACATAGTTATTTAACTTGATTGAATCCAGTTTGCCGGATAAATACCGAGCCAGCCACTGCTCGCTGCAAGGAGCATCACCCCACACCAGCCTGCCTGCGGTTTGCACAGCTGAGTGCAGTAGAAAACAGGACTGGGAAAAAACCTCCTCATGGTTAGGAGAGAACTCCTTACAGACATTCCAATTTAAATTGATAACTCCTAACAGAGCTGATGTTTTTTCTGTTTTAAAAAAAAAAAAAGTTGGCTTTTCCCAACTTAGTTATTATTTTGCACTGTAATCAACCAAATGCCAGAAGAAGTCATCTGGTATCCTTTTAGGAAAAGTGAGGATCGTGTATACGCAATCTGATCAGCACAGAAACTGCAAGGGAATAAAGCAAATTCCATCTGGGGAAAACCTATAGAGGATTTCGCTCATAAATTGTGAAAGCCTCTAGTGCAGTCTGAATTTGCCAAAATCTGGGAGAATGCAAGGGCCAATCCCCTATCACATATACCATTTCTTTGCTCCAAGAAACTTTCTTTTAGGTGAGCAGCAGTTTTTCAGCAATGACAAAGCAACTTACTTTTTATATAATCTAATTATCAGAGATGGCTACAATGGTTTATCTGAAATTTTTCAAATATAATCCACCCAAAGTCTGGTGAAGTTATGAACAATGACAACAGGATCCTGCAAAGGTTGCCTTGTACAATCTCAATTCTAAGCAATTATAGAGTCCTGCCTACCACGGCTACTTACATTACTGGAAAGTAAGCAAATAAGTATTTGATACTTGGAACTTTATGCTAACAGATGCTTTAGGGAAAAAAAAAAAAAAAGACATGGCTGGCTGTATTATTTTCTTAAATGTGTGCTAGCTGGTTCTTTCCCACTTCTTACTAGAGGCCATAAAAGCCAGACCTGTCTCTTTTTTATCTGCACAAACCAAAAGACTGACATGATCTGTCAAGACCAAGACACTGAAAAGCTGCATACAGTAGTGTCAGTGCTCAGTCTGACTGCTGAGATTGACCTTCCTCTGCTAAGACCTCACCAAAGCAACAGAGCAGATGTAAGATGTATGAACAGAAGGCCACGCTAGTGAGCCAGCTTACGTTGTTATAGCATGTGGAAACATCTTGTGAATACAAGCAAAAAAAAAAAAAAAAAAAGGAATTTTTTTTTCATGGTAAAAATACCCTTATTTGAAAATACCCACCCCTTAAGGGAAGCAAGCTATGGGAGCATATTTATCTTTGCCTGTAGAACTGGGAATTAGACTTCTGGCCAAATTCAATTTTAGAATCTGTGGTCCAGATTTCACCTATCAGTATCTGAATCTTGTCTGGTTTACAGCAGCCACATTCAGCAATACTTGGGCAGTAAACATGATGAATTTCTCTGTAGTAACTTTTTAACACAAAAATTATGTTCTATAATCACATTCTGATTTCATTTACACAAAAGTTACTCTGGATGTCTTAGATTATTAAAAAGAAATTTAATATGTAAGATCAGCAACAGGGATGAAGAATATTTTTCAACTCACTTGCTCAGATTCCTGCTGGATAAACCGGCACGATCTTACTGACTTTCGGATCATAGAATCATTTAGGTTGGAAAAGACCTAGTGGGGAAAAACTATGGGTCCTCTGTGTCTGTGGCATACAGATACAATTCTCCATAAATTAGGACTGGATCCACAGAGAATATTATCCCTACTACAGTTCTAGACAACAGTTTGTGGAAAAAAGACTCTCTGGGGTAGTTAAGCTACTCTGGAGAAAAGACAAGGGGATGAGAGCCAAAATAATTAGATGCTCCTTTTTGAGCTTCATGAGGCTGGGACTGAGTCAGGGAACACTTGGTCCTGAATACAACCTGGAAGAGACTCAGGACTGTTGTGTGTTGGGCAAAGTTGTCGGTGCCTGCAGAGGCATTTTTCAAGGATGCCAAATCACAGCCCTGCTCTAACCATGCTTCCTTTCCACTTGCAGAAAGTTGGAGCAAAACCAGCATAGTGCCAAGACATCCATAGACAGAAATACTCTTCCTCTAAGGAAAATCCTAAGGGAAGCATGCCCTATGGATGGGCTGGGGAAAAGCAGCCAGAGGATCAAGATTGAGGACTGCTGGCTCTCACAACAGCTGTAGTTTGGAATCCACTGTGTAAAAGATTTAGCATGTCTTATTGTATCTTATTTATTTCATGGTTACCCTTAAGTTTTTAATATATTTTCATAGCAGGTGTCCATGTATTGTTAGTTATCCAAATGTATGTGTGTGTGTGTGCGTTACATTTTCCATCCCTTTAGGTAAGGAGAATATACTTCTTTATGAAATAGATAACTGAATTTGGATCCTAAACTATTTTTAACAAAGCAGCAGTTCATGGTGGCGATCACTGCACATGCATACTAGAAGCCAAGTGCCAAATACTCCTGCTCAATTTCTCTAACAGCTGAAAGAAATAATTTTTTTTTTAAATAATCTGATAACAGCTGAATGGCTTTCCTTCAAACTCCTGCTTTAAGGTAGATACATAAGTTTGCAGCCCAAGATAATCAAGAAAAGCCACTGTAAACAAATCCTTAAGATGTAAAGTGGTATCTAAACTATGGTCGTAGCATCCCCTGAGAGTAAATTACCCAGTTACAACAGTAATAAGACTGCATATTTATACAGCAGGTTCCATCCAGAGATTTCAATATGCTTCAGTGAAATATTAATCATTACAGCCTTCCTGATGAACACTTGCCATTATCCTCATTTCAGAGATCAAAACACTATAACACAACATGATTTAAATTACTTGCTAGCTTCACTCAAAAAATCCGTAGCAGAGCCATGAAACATGTCCAGATATGAGGACTTCACATTTTAAGCTGTCTAAAGTCTTACACTTTAAATGCAATGTGCTTTTGTATTTGATCTTTGTCCAGAACTTCAAACTTAATTTAAACTCTTAGTTTAAAGTCTTAGCATGTGTATGCTATGTGGCCCACAAGAAAATGCTGATTAACATAGTTGGAGACTTTGCCCGAACCCAAGACAAACATACCTTTCCCACAAACGTCTTTAGCTAAATCATCAACACCTTGTTATTATATCACTTACCACAGTATGCATGGATCTCAGAAATGGTGTTAAAGTGAAGAGTGAAGTATGTAGCTTTACATTCTTTAGAGAGCTATATTAGGTTGTGCTTCCAATCTGTGCAAGACCACTTTCACACCCCCTCTTTGAATGCGCTGGAGGTTATGTGAGGCATACGCTGTGAGGAAGAATGTGAGATCCCAAAACTGTGATTTTAATGGCTGTAATTCCGTGCTCCGGCATGACAGGGACAAAGTTAGTTATGTCTTCCACTTCCTTTCCAAATGTGGAAGATAAAAACTGTAGCGAGGCAGCTCTTTTAGTCCTGAAGTGTTTCTGTAGAAAAATACCCAAGATAGATAGCCTGTCATGCTTGCTAGATACACGGAGGAATCATGGTGTGCTACGTTTTTTCTTTCCTGAGTACCAGTGCACTTCTGTTTGCCTAGAAATAGGCGTGTGTAATGGAAATGTTCTTGAGTTATCAGATCCTGAGATGTTGTGTTTTATCTAGTGACTTTCAGAACAAATTTCAGTTTCCAGTCCTGGAAGCCCATTGTCTCAATCCTGTTATCAGAGTAACTGCATAAGGAAAGGGAAAACCTTTGAATACCGGGGACTGAAATGCAGGAGACTAAAACATTGGAAAAAAAGACAAACAAGTGGAACTCTGGTAGAACATCCACCTCTTTATCACAGCAAGGTGTGCAGCAGGAAACAATAACCACAAATAAACTCAGAAAGTCGAATAACTGATATCATTTGTCTGTGTTTGATTCACTGCTTGGTGTTATATGTAGCGACTACACAAAGCATCATGCCTCTTGGTAGTCTAATAGCCCTCCTCTCTCAACCTTGATGTAAAAAAGGAATTCTGAAAATTGTGTCAGAAGCTGTTATTGATAGTTTTGCACACCACCAACTACACAGCCAAAAACACTTCCTA